>APFE031502983.1:3902-18582 GCA_000404065.3 Pinus taeda | reverse complement strand
TGTTCTCAGACACTTGGCTTTGAAAGCCTACAAAATGTGAAAAAGTAACTAGAAAGGCTATCAGCCGACTCGATGCTCATGGTAGCATGAGACTACTCTAATCACTCAACCTAACAACCAACATAACCTTGCTAATACTCCTATGGTGTGCATTTGCCATCGTAGTGGCACCTCGTCTATGGTTGCATACTCTCGTATCCCCCAGGTAATCATGTCCAAGTTGCGCTCCATCTCTACCAAGGGGTCCGCCCCTTCCTCATAGTTAGTGCCTACTATCTGAAGGGGTTCTCGCCATGTTATTAACAACAGACCAAGTGGTCTTTCTGGTCAAACATATCCATATTTATCACAAGTTACATCTCAGTTACATTCTTATAGAAAATCATAAAACTTGAAAAAATAAAAAAACAAGTCTTACCTGCGCAACTCCATTTTTCTCCTGGTGGCAAAGGTAGATCTAGATCCCATCTGAAATTCATGTTGGCATAAGAATAATTGTCCACAAAAAGTAGTTGATGACATATCCACTTGAAACACTGTGGAGGGAAATGCATCTGTTGGCCCCCTCCTCCTCGGGGCATGAGCTAACTCCACCGCACTAGCCTTGGATCCTAGGGGAGAGTATCTAGTACCTCTGCAAGCTGGTTCCAAAACAAGGGCACCCGCTCTAGGAAGAAATTAACCAATATTGAACCAAAACTAAATTGTTTCAGGTTCCCTTGTTTACCTTTGGTTAGTTATCTCTTCATAGTATCCAGTAGTCCTCTACACCAGTTGAAGACTGTGGGAGTTACACAATCTACTGCATAACGAAATTGTGACTGGGAGGTTTCATGGAGAGATTGCATGCCAGATACACGAGCTATGGTGAACAAGATAGTTCTCAGGGGAAGATTAGTGACTGTTGTTGTCTTCACTTTCCCACCCATGGTCATCTCTGAACTTGATAAATGTCTCCTAACTAGACTACTAGTACTTTAACCTCTTGAATGAGATCCAAAGATTTGGACTCTCTCCCCCCTCCTAGAAAATTTGGTGATGAAATAAATATTTGTTTCTTTCAGCACTATTTCTTGGTCTTTAATTATGAAGAGCTCGTGATCAGCATCCCATAAGATGATCAATACAGCAACAACTCCATCTGATCTCTCAATCTTGTGGTCCTAAAGAACTTCAGCAACCCATAATTTCTTAAAGCGTTGATACATTTTGGATCCTGTGTTTCCTAGTGGTCTTCGGCCTCATGGCCTTTTTATTTCCATTTTAGAATCATGATCTCCTACAAAATATCATTAAACATAGATTATAAACTTTTTCATGGATCAAAATCAAGAATTTTTTCTTTAAAGAGGGTTTTTCTTCAAAAAACAATATGCCTCAATGCCATCACACCTATTTTTATTAACAAATTGATGTCATCGTGAGGGCCTTTAGGCTTGGGAGCGATCATCGTGGGTCCGATGAGGAAACCTGTGATGATCGCCAACACGATTTAGAAATGAAAATAATCCTACTGACATGCAAAAAATACATGAAAATTCCTAAAAAGATAATGAAATGCAAGAGTACAAGCAGAGCTCTTACCTGTTGCAGACGGTTCGAGGAATGATGCACCAGATCTCTTGCACTGGTAGTTTTAAAATCGGGAAAAATAGGGCACAAATGCACTCTCAAAATTTACTTTGGTGAAATGGTAAAAATATTTTTACTTGTGAGCTATTTATAACTTTTGAGTTCATTTTTTTCCATATTTTATTAATATTTTATTATTATTTCTTGATATCGGTGATGGGTAAATTTCCTTGTGCGTTATAGGTACTTTTTGGTGAACATGTGATTACCATTAACTGATTCAAACAAATTTTTGTTTTATCTCTTTTTTCGGACTCATTAAAAATAAACGAGAAAGGAACCCCCCTGGAGTCATCTTTAAGCCCTTTTCTGACTCAAAATTGAAAATATCGTTGAGTACTTGTCATTTCAAACTCGTTAAATTAAATGAATTGACATCATCTCAGTATACATTTGCCCCCTTTTCGGGCCGAGATTGACTATTTACGAAAAAAGTACACCTTGGTTGATATGGTCAAGAGGTTCTCTCGAATATTGTTTTCTACCTTTTCGGGTTTGAGGGAAGAATTACGAAAAAGGACATGATAAAATTTTATTTTTCGTCTCTTTTTCAAACTCTCTAAATATGAAAAAGACACTGAGTTATTCTTATGTCTCACTCATTAAAATTATTTTACAAAAGACTTGTCACCATGATGAGATCGATTTTCTCCTTCTTATGACTCATAAAACTTACTAGGATGGATTCATTCAAAGAGTGAACTTACATGACAAGCATATGTTATCCCCTTCAAGCTTGTGATAAAAATAATTTGGGTACTCACTAGAAATAGCGGGGGGGAAATGAAGATGAAACATTGTTTGTATAGGCAACATGTCGTTCTTGAACATGAGAATCTTCTACTTTCGTGTCGGGTTTGGGATATACTCACTCAGTCACTTGTCCTCTCGAGTTTGGGTGATCAATTTTTTCCTCTCATTTGACTATTCCATTTTGTCATCATAACCTTCAGTCCTATGTTGAGCCAAATGCTGCCACACTCCGGAGTCATGTCATAAGTTTTCAAGAGAGGTCATATTTGTAGTCATTTACCTATACATTGTCTAACCCATTGTTATAGTCTTGCATCTTATTCATTTCATTCCACTTTATTCCTTTTTTCGTGTCGATGATGGGGGACTCATCATTTCTCTCCTTCGACAGGTCACTTGATGTCGACTTCAACTCATTATCTAGGAAGATGACTTACAAACTCCCTTTCAGTACCTTAGATATTGCATGACTTAATGGCAAGTTCTTCACATCTGACAACAAGTCTTCATCATTGGCCTTTGATTGGATGATTCCACGAGTGTTCGACTTTAGTTTCATTATCACATTCACGGATTGTACTGTCATACCTTGAGAACCATTGTCATTATTGGTGGTTTCTCTCTTACCTGTTAACAATCCACATCATTGGCTGGTAATCAAGTGGTTTTCTAGCATGTTCGACTTCAACACATTCATTCATTTATTAGAAATCGTACTTTGATCGAGTCGGGATGGAGCGCAAGACCCTAAGTCTTGTTTGATATGAATCAGGTTGTGTGGAGTTATTGCTATTTGTGATTGTACACATGTTTCTGCTATGCAGATGGTTGTGACCATACTGTAGGACTTTACATTTATGATGACCCTTCTATATTGGATGGTTTCGACCATACCTTATATCTTAGATTCACACATGATCCTTCTCATTTGGATGGTTGCGCCCATGCCATGGATCCTTTCATATAGTCCTTCTCATCCAGATGGCTACATCCATTCCATGGATTCATGTTTTGATATCAGATATGTATATGTATATGCATCCTTGATTTGCAGTTCTCATGATAGTGTTTTTCCTTGTCCTTGCAAAAGCTCGTAAAGCATCTCAGCCATCACTCCTCTTCTGCCTTGATGCTTTAGGTGGCATCTGTTACACAAAATTTTGTCACACCTCCTGTACTTCCTCGTGACATACCCCAAAGTTCTCGAAACATGACCATCATGAGTGTACTCATTCATATATGCAGTTCAAATCCTTCCTAATACTTTGATTAGAAATTCCTTGAGCTTCCCTTGAAGGAAATAGCTCTAAACCCTAATTTGAGAATCATCATCCTTATGAGACTAAAAACAACGATGATCACCTATTTCACTATACTTGACCTGCGATGGCATCGCTCTTTTCACTTGTATACCCATGATGATCTAGAAAAAGGAAATTTTTCCAAAGAGGATGAGAAGCTTCATGATCTATAAGATTCGAGAGCGACGAGCTACAAGTTTTTCAGCATAGATGAGGTCCAATTTTCCTGACTTGGTCTCTTGGTATTATCCCTATGAGCTACCTCTTTGAGATAAGGACCTACTCCTATATTTGGAGAGATCCTAACTCCCTTTCCAGCTTATATATTCATCCTCTCCCATTCCAAAATGGTTGGTCTATGCTTATTTGCACCCTTATGCTAAGATTGTGCCTATATGCTACTCATTTGGCTTGGAGGAGTGCTTGGAGAGATTAGCTTGGACTTGGATATTCATTCAAGGAGAGCCTATCAACATCAAGGCTTGGTTGTATGCTTTGCCTTATTTTCTATTAATATACAATTACTGGTTCATTCTCCCTAAATGTGTATGTTTATGTATCATTTAGCTTAACATTCCTTGATTAGTAAAGCAGGTTACTTTTGAATATGCTATTTTTATTTTCATGCCTTGTTGTGTCTTGTTCTCTTGTGCAGGTGCGTAAACGTTGTGAACTGTAGGAACAAGCCCATGACGCAAGTGATCCAAAGTCTTCAACAAAGGAGATTCAGATAGCATCAGATTGAGGTAGGCCATCTTCTTTGTCTCTCTTTTGAATTGTAACTTAGGAAAGTATCTAGTAGATTGTCACTTAGGTTGTTAGACCCACTCATTGGGCTAGAGGGATCGTCTCTGTCCATAGAGAGGATTTACCTAGACAAGACATAGTCTAATTAATAGACGGAATGGCTCTTTGGTTGGAATCCGACAGTACAATTTTAGTAAGATTGTGATTTAATATTGTTTAAAAATACACTTCCAAATGTATAAATAAACTCAACTCCCTAAAAAACCCCAGAGGCACTTGATCTTTTCAAAGTAAATTAAAAGTGTTCAGAAAAAGATCATTTCATATATTAGTTAGACTATGTAGTATCTAATTATTCTCTTAATTATTTTCAAATAATACTCCAACATTTAATTCAAAAACCTAATATAATTTTCAAAATCAATAATTAATATCTATATTTCCCTCAATTCTTAAATCTTTTCTAATACAATTCTTTCATATGTTTTAATCTTAAATTTTAATAAAATTCTCTTTGGACCCCATAATTTACTTCTAATAACTTATTCTAATTCTCCTAGTCTTACCCAACCCCTACTCCCCCCCCTTTTTTTTCTCTCCCTCATTTTGGTTTCTCCCCTAGTTATATCACCTTTTGAGGACTTCCTTTATTGATCATTATTCCTTTACATCCTCAAAGATTTATCTTCAACCGAATATATTATTGAATAACATATTAAAATTATAAGTTCAAATTGTAATTTCTTAATCCAAGTCCTTATTATTTAATCTCTTTCTCAATTTAGTTAATTTTACCTCATTTAATTTATTTTTGACTTTATGACTTTTAATCTAGGACTAAAACCAATATTTTATCTCATCCAAATTTGTTGATAAATCTTGGTTTGCCACTCTTTCACCTTCATTGCAAGCGTTGTCTGTCCCTAATTATGGTTGGAGTGTCCACCAGAAAGGTTGGAAGTTTAAAAAAATCTACACAGTTAACTCTACAAATTTACACAACATGTTGACATGTGAAAACCTCCACATTCAAAAGTCGTTAAGAAATTTAGTTAAGTTTATACTTGAAATATAAGGTTTATCTGCATAGTTAACTCCTAAAATGTATATAACATGTTGACAAACTGTGAAGACCTCCACATTCAAAAGAATAAATAATGTACTTAAGTTTCTACTTGAAATATAAGATGATGATGATTATTATTATTATTATTATTGACAGAAAAAAGGTAATGAATACCACTTTGAAAATGAACCCATGTTGTATAAGTTTGCATCCCTTTATTTTCCAAGCTCATCCTCATTTATTAGCCATGTTATTTATAGTAAAACACCAAAACAAATCCATCATTAATGTGAAAAGAAGAGATAAACCTTCAAAGCACCAAATCTTGCAAAAAAACCAGGAACAATACTAAGAAATGGAAAATAATATAAATAAAAATTCATAATGGGGAGAAATAAAATAATGGAGAGGAAAATGAAAGGTTACCTAGTGCAATCATCTTGCCATTTCCATGCATTCAGAGTTATTTTTCATTAGTCCTCTCATAGAACCAGTTCTTCCTCTTCTCTTATATGAAATGTAAAAATTAAACAAATCCTATTTTTCTCTTCCCTTGAGTCATATTGTAGATTTCCCACCTCTCTTAATATGTTATAAAAAATACAAATTATTATAAACTTGTTTGGTTTATTACGATCATTAATGCACCCCAACCAAAGTGAAGTACTCATGCTCCTCCACCAAATGGGAGTACTAGTACTCTGCAAACAAAAACCAAAGTAAAGCATTAATGCTCCTCTGAAAAAGGAGATCACTAGTACTCCCCAACCAAAGGGAAGTGTTGATGCTCCAAGAAAACAACATTGTGCAACTCTAAAAAAAACTCATAAACTTGCATAAAAGGGAGGTGAAAACCTCTTTGGAAATAAACCTGTGATGTGAAAAATTTTATCCTTTCTTTGCTAAAATTCCCCACATTTGTTAGCAATTTTCATTATTAAAAAACTCTAAAACAAATTCACTATAAATCCACAAAAGATAGGTAAATGCCTCAAATTGACAAAGACAAAATCTAACTAAAGCAAATAAAATTTAAGAACAATAATGATAAATGGGAAATAACAAAATTGAAATCAATAACAATGAGAAATGTAATATTGATTAAGAAAAGGAAGGCTACATTGCTAAATACTCTTTGAATTTCCCTATATACATGCCAATATTTGTATTCATCCTTCTATAAAGCAATCTCCTCTTCCTCTTCTACCATGTGAAATGTAGAAAGTTAACAAACTTTAATATTTTTCTCCTTTTAATAGGTGCCTTGTAAGTTTTCTTTCCTTATTTAATAAATTTAAAAAAATATGAATTATTTTCCAGTGGTTCAATGTATTAGGAAGAGAGGTTCTCCCTGAACAAAGGGGAGCACCACACCCTTTTTGGTCAAAGTGGTTTTCCATATTAGGGTTTGTTTTTTCACTCACTCTCAATTTCAAAAATGGCTACTGTTGTTGTGGGATCATCCCCCCACCTCCTTCTTGCTCCTCCCCACCATCTCTAGTAACCATTTCTTTCAATGAGCTTGTACGAGCCATTATTAAGTCTTTGAAGACAGGCCTGAGATTTTTTTTAAGAAGTTGGATAGGATTTGAAAGTGCATGCGAATCTAGGTAAATATCAGGTAATGATTATCAGTCTAGCTGAAATATGTTTTGTTGGCCAATTTATGGGGGTTTGGCCTTCTCCAATGTCCATGAGGCTATGATTGGAAAGAAACTAGAGAGCCCTGCTTAAATGCTATATTGAATGTGCCTTGTGGAAAATTTATCTTCATTTTTTTATTTGAAATTAAAGAAGACTGAGATCTCATATTTAGGAGAGGCCCTTACTTATGGGTGTCAAGGGTATTTACCTGGATCTTGGACCCTATATTTTAATCCTAAGAATGATGTTCCCTCAATAGTTCCATTATGGGTAAAACTTTCTCATTTACCTCTTAATTGTTGGGATGATGATACTTTGAGAAACATTATAAATGCCTTGTGAAGCTACATATATAGAGAAGAACCAAGAGACTCAATGTATACATGTGCTCGTATCAATGTAGAAGTAGACCATTAGGAAGGAATTTTGGAAGCAATTCAACTCACATTAGGTAACTAGTCTTTCATTCAGAATGTGGATTATGATTAGATCCCTTTCAACTGCAAACAATGTCATGACTATGGGCACTTTGCCAAGAATTTCCTCAAAAATGCAGATGCCCTTAAGAGGAAAGAGGATGGGTATCAATGGAAAATATAGAAAAGAATAAGAGGACAAACATGCCAAAATTCCCAAAGGAGCCAAGGTCACCCCCAACAAGCCCCTCCTGCATGAGGTCCTCATAATGGATGGAAAGATTCATCTCCAGGAGTTAGGAAGAAGATTTATCAACATGCAAATCAATTCGTTGTCTTGGAATATGAAGAGGATGAAGGAAAAGCTCGGGGAGTTGAAGAACCAAAGTAGACTGAAGGAGAAAAGGGAGATGGAAAATCTCATGGTGAGAATAAAGATCTAGAACCAAATGATGATCTTGTGTGAAATGTCTTGGCAAAATATGTGGGTTCAAAATAGGAAGAAGATTTTTAATCTCCACAAGCAAGGAAATGTTGGGTGTGCAATGTGATTATCTTCTTTATTCATAGGTATCATTGCATTGGACCCTAGTTCGTATTGTGGCGGCAACGCCACCTATTTATGTGTGCTGTCAGGGGGGTCCAGTGGGGGTGACGGCAGTGCCCTCGAAGCCAAAAATAATGCCTTGTAAAATTTTGTAATTTGGTAGTCAATATGAGCCATTCATTAGGCAGAAATATGACAATAGAAGTTATGTTTAATTTAGGGCTTTTTGCTCTAGAAGGCAACCCCTCACTTTTTTTGACGGAATTGTATTATGTCTATGTGAAGTGTATTCTGAGCGACGAAGAGAGAGGAGATTGAGAGCGAAGAGGGAATTACAATGTATCTGTTGTAGGTTGTATCTCTTCATATTTATAGATAATATAAAAGGAAGGAATGGTTGTTTCTCTATGGACGTAGCCAAATTAGGTGAACCACGTATATCTGTGTCTCTCTTGCTTTATGTGTTTTATGAGTTTATATTTCTGCAATATTTCATGTGTTCCATTTCTCTTAAAATATATTTTTCTAACAAGAAATATCACCTTGATTTACTTTTGTTAGCCAATGATAAATCAAAAAATGAAATGGAAAGGCTTTTTGATCCCCTAAAATTTAAAAAGATAGTGGAAATAAAATATAATTGGGAGCTCTAGAAAAATCATGCAGGAAGGGATGAAGAAAAATGAACTCAACTAGTGGTTAATGTTCCTTCCTTCAAACTCCCTAAAAATCGAAATAAATTTGGTTCCTATAGCCCTCATCCTAGTGGGGGATCAAAATATTCTAACAAATAATGAATATCATCTCCAAGATTTATAGGGGAATGAGTAGTGAGAAAAGGGAATCTAAAATGAAAACCTTAATTATATCATAGAATCACCATGTCCTCCTCCTATAGGAGATGAAATTAGGGGAGTGTTGATAGTGTTGCACGTGCCAACACTCAAAGGGGTCTCCCCAACATGTGGTCCAAATTATACCTCATGTCATTTGGGATAAGAGCCCCATTCAAAATACGACCTTCTTACCATTTTCTTAAAGGTTTACCTTGGTTCTAACTATCAGCAAGAGAGAATAATGCATATGTGCCTTCAAAAAGTAAGTGAGTGTGTCTGGTGAGTGTTCGGTTGTAGGTGTGTCAAGTTTCTTCTACTGCAGAGGAGAAAAGAAGGTAAGCCTTTAAGAGAGAGGTAGTGGTATCACTCTAGTAGAGACACATGCAAACATGAGAGAGACTTCTAACATCTAACTTAATAGTCCATAAAGATGTGACATTCATTGCAACTATTACAACACATTCTCAATATGATAAGCACTAAAATAGCTGAAATAGTTCAACTACTTTAGTACAAGTGAAAACAAATATGAATCATAAACATTCATAGAACATTTTTAGAAATATTCATAATCCATGCATGAAGAACATGTTGGCCATCAAGCTTCACATATTAAGTAAAAGTCCTAGGACACATGTATACAATGAACACCACTAGCTCCAATAGTGGCGTGTAACCATTACTTTCTCCCCAAAAGAACTAGCTTGTCTCTTTGATGCCTTGTGGGAGGATCCAAGATGAAAAGTTATTTGTTTGTACAATGAGGGTTGTTATAGACATATTTGGGAATTGCAACCCCAATCTCATATGTCCATAAACCTAGGGCTTCTAAGCCCTTAAAAGTATTGTTTCATACCCTAAAGGAACAAGGTCAACTGATTACATCATCTCCCAGAAGTTCTCCCTGAAAAACTACTCAGAACTGGTCAAAACTGGACCGTCTCACCTGCTCCATGGTCAGGGTGCGATGCATCTCACCTATTGCACACAGGGGGTGCGATGCATACTGAAAATCCCTTCTATAGGGTGCGATGGGTGAGAGTAGACAAATGGCAGAGGCAGTTGGCTAGGTGGAAACCCAGAGAATCTTCTAAAAACTGCCCATTTGACACTTGCCTCTCTAAATTCGCCTAGGGATGAGTAAGAGATCATGAAATCTCCATGTGGAACCAAGAACTATCAGAGAAATGACACTAATCAAAAACTCAGAAGCTGACTCACCCACCTGCAAATATCTATATATGGATCCCTCATCCTAGAGATCCAGAGGCTGGAATTTTGTATCTTGTAAGGAAGTGTTGTTGGTTTCTCTGTGGAACATCATAGTGTTGGGTGATCTAGCTTTTCATGAGGTGAAGAAGGGTTTCATGCTGGGAGGATGGTGCTGGGTTAGATCAATGGGTTGTAATCCTCTCTGCTACTACTTCTATCAATAAAGCTATTTGAGTTTTCCTCCATATTCATGTATATCTCTAAATCTTGTATTGATATATGCATTTGTATGGTTAACATATATTTGATCCTATATTTTTATGGTTATAGATCTATATGCTTTGATGCTATTATGCTGCTTTGACTCTACAGGTGTTCTTTGAAGAGGGACAAGTATGGAAAGAGTGGAAAAGCTCTGTCAAAGGGGAGAGGAAACAAGTAAGGAGCCAAGCGAAACACTGAGGTTGGTACTCTCTACTTCTCTCTCATCTATTTCTCATAAAGGAAAACACAAGTGACTTTAGTTTTTATTTTTCTAAGATAGCTACATGTCTTAGTGGGACTAGTAGCTCTGAATGGACACTAGCTTTCCTGGTAACAAAATGGCGACTCCACTGGGGAGCGAATAGCTTGTTTGCTTGTTTCTATTTCGTTTTCTTTATAAACTACAGATGGAGCCTGAAGTGAAGCCAGCTAGCCTTCGAACTACTTTTGCTATGCAACTGCAAAGTAGATCAACGCTGCTTCAGTCAATCTCCAGGTTAGTTTATGAACTAAACATCTGACTTGCAAAAATCCTAAGTGCCCTAGTGGTAGCTCAAGTAACCTCATTAGATCAGCCCCTATGCTTTGTGTTTACTGCCTATCATTAGCTCAGCCTAAATCCCTAAACTAAGCTACAACTGTGAGCAAAAACCAAGCCTAGTCTCATCCCTGGACCATCGCACTATCTCTCATTGGCAGTCTGGATGCATCTCACCTCCCGTGTGTTGTAGGTGAGATGCATCCCTATTTCCCTGTGTTACAAGTGCGATGATTAGGTAAGACTGTTTCTGCCTCCAGATTTTGGTTTTCTCTTCATTGTCTTCAGCTTTATTCAGTAGTTTTGTTGTCTGTGATCAATATACCACTATTGAAACTCCCTTCCTTTGCATTATTCAGCCTCCATTGTTCAAAGAATTATGAATGCTTTTATGTATTTTTTGCCATTTACAGTTCTCCTTTGAAAGCAGTAACTTAATCGAACTGTCGTCTTTTGATTTGAAAGTGTCGCAAGTGTCATTTTTAGTCAAAGAAAAGAATATTCCTCTTTTTGATAGTCAATTACACTTTTGCCATTGTATTTGATTTGAATTAATAGTGTTTCAAGTGTCGAAAACAATTTTAAATTCAAAATCACAAAGTGTCGTTTTAGTCTTCCATTCGTTTTTTGAAAAGAAAATTTTTAGTACTGTCACTTTGAAAGGAAAATAGTTCAAATCCGTACTTATCATTATTTTTGTCATTCATAGATTAAGAAAGCGTAAAAAAAATACATGCATGTGCATTTGCATTTAGACTGATTGTGGGGATTGATTTAGGACAGTGCATCTTAGTGTGTGCTCTCTGCTCTATTTTGAAAGAATCTTGTTTCTCTTTCCTTAGTAGCTAGGATTTTCATTGCAAAAAGAAAATAAATGACTGTTTATCATCTTAGATTGCATATTTAGGAATTGTATATCTACATCACGTGGTGAACCTTAAAGGCAAACTTCTTAAGAAAGATCAACTGTAAAACAAATTTCAATGAACATAAAAATGCTTTGGAACCTAACGCACAACATTTAGAAGTCTAGGCTAGAGACGTATTCTGGCACCGTAAAGCCAGGTAACTATCACTTTCATCATAGGCTGGGTGATTCCTCCTCTTTGAGACGACAACTGCCAGTACGGACTTGTGCTCTCATGTACCGTTGAGTATATATTGGGAGACCACAATAGGCTATATCCTTTATCCTTAGGAAGTCGAGTCTGTCACCCTATCAATCGCAGGGCACTGAACACAACATTTGGGAAGATTGACTGTTGTACTGTAAAAAGTATTTTGCATTTTTGCAACTGGTTTGGTAATCTCTCCGTCTAGATTTCCAAAGTAGTCACTTTCATTCCTTTTAAGACTCCTTAAAAGAAAAAGGTCCATCTAAGCACTTGTCACTTCAGGCTCATTAAAAATTGAAGGCGACTAGAGTCATCTTTAGATTTTTATTGACTCTTAAAAATTGAAAAAGCAAGTTGTGTCAAAGCGTCATAAAATTTATTTTAATAGGAATAACATCATTGTTCCCTCGTTGGTCTTAGGTTGAGAAAATGGAGTCCACCAATCAAGGAATTCCCCTTGGGGGGAATCCTAGTCCTTTCTCCTCTTGGGGAGATGTTGGTGCACCTCATATGGCCACATTGTCCCTTCTAGGACTGACAATTGGCCTGCCAGTATGGCTTTTCTCGACCTCTGTCGTTCAAAACACCATGATTCCTGAGCAATCAAATCAGCAACCAGATGATACCACAGTTACCCCCTAACCTTCTAGTTCATTTGTTTCTCCCTCTCCTTCTTCCTCTTTGCTTGGTGAAGCTAGTAAAACTAAAAACCAAGTAACTAAGAAGAAGAAGAAAGGGAAGGCGAAGATGAAGAAGAAGCCAACGAAAAAAGGGGGAAACCATGCATCGTCTAGCGAAAATCCACACACTGCACTGTCCAAACCTAAATCTCCATGTGTCATTTGCAAGGGAGACCATTATCATCGAGATTGTCCTTGCATCCCATGGATCTTAAGGGACTGGTCTCCCCACCTGCACGATCTAGTGTCCTCAACCTCTGACGATCATGTTGAAATACACTGTCAACTAGTGAAAACGAAGTCAACAGACAAAAGGGAAGATCTAAAATTCCTTGTAGACTGTGTGAAGGCAATCATGCCATCCACCGTTGTCCCTTCCTAGACAAGGCTAAAATAGTCTTGGATAACCATCCTGCTTCACTGCTACGGCTTCCTCCTGGATACAAGAAACTCTTGCCGAGTCCATCACTAGTTGAAAATCTGACTGACACACCATTGTGGTCGTTCGAAGCATCTATCATTGAAGATAAAACCTCTGAGTCTACACAAGACCAAAGTCAACAGGTCGAGATGACAGTCGGCCCTTCAAAAAGTCTACCTTTAGATGATACAGTCACCAAAGATAATGAGAACGACACCATTCAAATTCTTTTTATCGACACAGAATCCGATGAACATGAGGGAAATATACCCGTTCCTTTACCACAGGAAGGAATTTCGTCAGAGATTTAGTCGGCCATTTATTCAGTCCCTCCTCCAAACAATCTAGTCGTTTCTTTTGAATGGAATCTACTAGGTAAACCCCGTCTACCATCTAATGTACCATTCTAAATCATAGTACAAGCTTACAGAATGGTCATGGTTGGTACTATCATAGATGAAGGGGCTTATGTGAGTATCCTTTCCTCAACTGCTTGGAAAGCGCTTGGTTTGCCATTGCTTCTACTTGAGATTCGAAATCTGACAGGCTTCAACAAAGGAACCAGTCGATTGTTAGGGATCCTTCCAAGTTTGCCTATAACTTTGAGAAGGAAAATCTTGTATCTAAACTTGATGGTAGTCAAAGGGCCTTTAGATTACAATCTACTCCTTGGGCATGACTACATTTATAGCATGGGAGCCATTGTTTCCTCACTCTTTCGAGTGATGTGTTTTCCGCAGAAGGCAGAGTGATCCAGCTCGTAGACTAGCTTTCATTCCTCGGTTCAAACATAGCTAATAGTCAAGTGCCATCCCTAACTGGTCTTTTTGCACAAGGAATGTCTCATCAATATTCAGTCAATCCACTTGATGAACACAAGCAATTTGGTGAATGTGGCTAAACCCAGGGGGCATGCACCCTCGTCTACTTCAGCAGGAAAACTTTGGGTATAGGGTAGGTTTCCGCGGAGGATATATGACTAGTCTTACACACCCGTCCATTTAGGAAAAAGGGATTAGACTGGAATAGGATTCCCTCGTCAAAGGTTAGGTGATTGGAACTGGAATCACCTTCATCCATTTCAATGGACAAAGATGAGGAAGTGTTTTTCTCTGCTACGCAGGTGGAACCATCTTGTTGATGCAAGAACTTCTGTATGGTAACTTGGAAACTCTACTTCTCTATACCTAGGGGCATGCAAACCTTTTTGCATGCAAGTGAAAAGTGACCATTTATTTTCTTAGTTTGTATGTTCTTAACCATTTAAACTCGTAGGTTGGTCATTCCTATCTTGCATAAAGAAAGGCTCCAGATCAAAGTTTCGAATGGGGAAAGCTCCCTAAAAAATGAACCTATCGATGAGACATCCTTATTGTTATGAAACCAGCTCAAGAAAAGATAGAAAAGATAGATCAACACCTTAGAATTCAGCGTCTTCGAGGGGGAAACCTCCTTTACATTACATAAATGAACAATTCTTGGATGATTCAAATGACAAAACCTCCTTT
>APFE031502976.1:0-10918 GCA_000404065.3 Pinus taeda | reverse complement strand
ATTTTGAAGAACAAGAATGATTTCAGTTATGAAAAATAAAAGCGATGTGTGTAAACTGAATATAGCATTATATGGTCTAAAGGAAACTCCCATGCCTTGGTACTAAAGTGTTGAGAAGTATCTACAACAACAAGGATTCAAAACAAGAGAAACAAACAAAAACATGCATATAAAAAAACGTAATGTAAGTATGTTAATCGTTATGGTACATGTAGATTATATTATTATTGGAAGTGATATTGACACGATGAGTAAAATGTTTTCCAAGTAAAACTGCGTACATGTTAATGATTGGTAGCTTGCAATATTTGACAACATAAAAACTAGATATTATGCAAGTTAGAGGGTTGATTTCAATATCTCAATATGCACTAAAGGAAAATGTCAGAAGTTTATGAGAATATTCTATTATTTGAAGGTAACTCTATAGTTTGGCCTATGGTGTTCATGAAGAAAAGACTGTAACTGAATATCATATATATATATATATGGATTCTGAAAGAAGTGTATATGATAATAAATGTCTATATCCATATTCAAAAATGAATACATTGTAGCAACAATATTGTTTTATTCATGTTATTTTCATGAAGATGAATATCAACAATATTAGGGTAGAATATGATCAACCAATATTGATCATTTGTGATAATAAAAGTGCAAACAAAATTGTGAAGAAATCTACGATGCAGTTAAAGACAAAACACATTTCCTTCAAGTATCAACTTCTAAGAGAGGAGCTAGTTGATCAAAGTGTTAAGCTTGAATGCATTTCTATAAAGGAATAGGTTACATATATATTTACTAAACTTCTTCATAGAGAAATATTTGAATATCTCAGATAGAACTTGAGAGTGATATCCCTCCCTAAAAGTTAGCAAAATAAAGCATAGGTTGAACGGTAGTATCCCTTTTCCCATTAATGTGAATGTGGGCACAATTCTAGTCAAGGGATGAGGTTGTAGATAGCGAAAGTTCTACAATAGTAGTGCACAAATATGTAGGGTTTCCATCAATGACAAAGGGTGATTTTGTTGAGCATTATATTTTCATTTCTCTCAAGCTTAGGAGGAGATTGAGAATGTCAGAATTAGCGGAATACCATTGGAAATATTATTTCCATTGATATCAAATATAGAGGGATACCGTATATGTAAGCTATAAACACTTCAATATGAATATAATTAGAAATATTATTTGGATACTTATTTTTTTTAATGTTGACTTTGGATACCGTATCTTTGAAGAAGTTATTATTTTAAATACCTAGCTCAAATAAAATCATAGGATAGATGTGTTGTGTAATTTAATTGTTGGTTAAATTACTTCATTAAATTATTAATCTAGGGTTTGTGAACTTGCGAAGTATACTTGCACTATATATGTTAGGGAATCAAATTTTAATTGGAAAGAGACTATCCTAATTGCAAGATGAAAATTAATTTATTTGTGACAAAGTCTTAGTAAAAATATCCACAAGTTCCATCTTAGAAGTCTAAATCAAATTGAAGACTAGAAAATTAAATGAATTCAAATCATGCTATGTTAATGGTAATGCTTCATAATCTATTCTATTGAACATGGAATTGAAAACTACTCTATTGAATTGGAAATAAAATATATTCTATTGGATTTGAAAAGGAAATTTATTCTATGAGATTTTGAAAGAAAATATAAACTATTGAACTCAAAAAGAAATTTACTATATGAAGCTTGAAGAAAAAGCGATTTATTAAACTTGAGAATAAATTTAATATAAGAGACTAGAAAGGAAATCTAAATATCATATGAAAAGTATTTACTCTACAAAACTTGAAATTGAAACTATTCTAGGAAACAATGGCGGAAAAGAAACGTAATGTGGAAAAGGTAGTTTTAAATGTGAAGTCCTTGCAAGGATTACTAATTTGTGTATCAGGAACCAGAACTAGCCGATGTATATAAGAAAAAGCAATTAAATATGAGACTAAGTGGAGAATATAATTAAACAAAATATTTTGGCATTTTGATTTATTGTCATGCGCTCAACCTAGAAGGAACTAATGGCAGATAAGCGCAATTTTAGTTTAAAGGATAGAGCATTAAATTGATCTAAACGATTGAAGGAAATGAATTATAATATAGTTGAAGAGCGAAAGTAATTAAATCAAGTCAACAAAATACAACTATACTCTCTCTCACACATCCTTAGGGGGGCCCCTTGGTGAGTGCGATATGTTTAAGAACTCTGATCAGAAGAATCTGAATTAAGACAATCACAAATATTCCATGAACAAAAGCTTGTATTGCTTGAAATGCAAGAAACAACGTCTACAATAGGAGATGATAATAATAAAAGTATATAACTCAATTAGATGTATTTTTCTTCCAAAATTAACCTTTATTATAATTTCTTCAAGATTAACAACTTAAAGAAACTAATGCCAAGAAATGAGTACTGAGTTCAACATCTAAGTTTTTAAATCAAAATAGGTATTTTGGTTTCATTATTCGCTACTGAAAGAGGCAGTCATGAGAAAACTCTTTATTGAGAGATCATTAGCTATAAGAACAATATTCGAGATGTTAATCATCTAATATTTTCCACATTGACTTGATGCTAGAATTGGTATCTTGACACTCTGTGTAAAACCAATATTCTATAACCATGTTTAATTTAAGTTTAACCAATGAGATTCACTCATCTAGTGAGCTTCTAGCTGTGACTAGTAGGTGGATGTCTTCTTTTCCATCTAACTCAGCTAACACGGCAAACTTGGGATTTTGTTGCGTAAATTCATGTTAGTTACAGAAAGTGCATAATTCGATAGTTATGGCATAGTTTAAACCAATTTCATAAAGAAAACATAGACCTTGATCTATTGATGGATAATTAGACTTTTATTGACATTTGAATGACCTTAATGACATTTAATATGGAATGAAGTGAAAACATGTAACAAAATGGATGAAAAAGGAAAATTGGATTGTCGAAAAGAAGCATAACTTAGAGGTTCAAAAATATGGTTGAAGATACTATTTCGATATGTCTCAAATACGATGTTGCCATTCTAACGCCATTGGAGTGAGAAGATATGAATGATTATGTCATTTTAGCCTAGCCAAAAAGCGTAGGTTAGCATATAAAATTTTACAAGCCATAACCATAAGTGAGTGTAGAAGCATTATAAATAAAATATAGATGAGTGAATTTTAATACCATCCAAGTGTGGCCATAGGGTGTTGGATAGATAGTGATAGGGTTCACTATTAAGGAACTACTATATTTTAAGTCACTAGTTCAATTACCCACCCTATTTCGGTGTTATTCTTGGACATGCCTGTCATGTAGCCTCACCATTGCCAAGCTTACAAAAAAAAATTAACATCCAAGGTTGAGAGGAAAGCTGATCCTGCAGGTTGTCGCAAAAAATGCGTGATACTCGTAGGATATCTAAAGGGTGAGAAAAAACTGTTGAGTTTATGGAGTGAGAAAAACCACTGACATTTTTTTAATTAACTTATATGTCTTATAATGTTTCAAAAATGTGAAGCTTGGAGGGGATATACGGAGAGATGTTTATAGCGTTAGAAACTTCAGATTTGAATTTGATATAATTTCATGATTATTTCTCTTCATAAATTCAGGTTTTTTAAATGCTTTGTGAAATCTAATTCAAATAGTCTATTGATGCTTGGATATTTCTTTATAACTATTCGTTTAGATGTTTCAAACCATCAAATCTTGGAGAAGATAAAGGAAACATTTTTTTGTATGTGTGCTATAATTTTTTAGATTGGATCATTTTAATTTTAGAGATATGCTTTAAGGAAGTTAGACGTCCTAAATGCTCCTAAAACCTAATTCAAAGAGCTCATCTTGGAATTTTAGCCATAATGTTTTTTTTGGATGTTTCAAACTATGAAAGTTGGAAAAGATAGAAAAGAGATACGCAAATGCATGTGGTAGAAATTTTGGACTTAGGTTTGTTGTAACATTAAGGGATATGATCCAAGGAATCAAGGGTTACTAAATAGAGTTATATTTAGCTTCAAATGGGTTATTCTATAATTTTTTTATAATGTATTTTTTTAGACATTTCAAACTACAAGAATTAACGAGGGTCCATGGAGAAATTAAAAGTTCCTCGGTAAAAAATTCATAATTAGATTTGGAAAATTGGGATACTGCGGGAATGTTGTTAAATTTTTGTTCTTTTGAAGATGCCAAAAAAAACTCTTTTTGAGAAACATACCTAGTGAAGGAAAAGGTGTGAAGCTAACATGGTGAATATAGAAGTATTTGGTAAGCCTAGGGAAGGAAAAGGGACGTAACAGTTCCATACATAAAAAAGTAGTAAGAAAAATCTATCATGTAGGTTGGTGCATATGAATATTTGTAACAAAGGGGATTGATGTATCATATTTAGCACATATAAATATTGTAGTAGAGGGTATTCATGTCTCCTATAGTTTAGTGACTATAAATTTTACAGCAACAATGATTGGTGACTATTATATGTTGGTGCCTACAAATCTTGCATTAGGAGGTATTGGTGACTTCTATAGGTTGGTGCCTGCAAAGATGCATTATAAGGAAATTTTAATTGATATTTTATGTTCCACATGTGATCTTTCTTAGTTATGAATCATGAATGGTTACATATGTAAGAGGTTATTATACTAATTCACCCCATCCCCAAATTATAATTTTGAATCGAACAATAATGTTCACAAAACAACTAGAAAACCTTTTACTCATCCATATCCTTCAAATATTTAACTGTGTAATAGGATGTCAACAATTTAAAAATATTTCTAAGGAAAGATCCAGACTAAATTAACATCATTATCAAATCAATATTAATATTAACAATGTCATCAAAAAATCAATACCTCACAATCATGGTACTCATATACATGGTCTACCAAGGAGACATTAATCAAAGAAGAGATATCTAGAAAGAGATCTTAGCATGATTCTAGGAGGTTACAACTCAACCTCTAGAACCATTTTCCTAACTTTGATCAATGTAATCAATGCAAGTGTTGGGTAATTTAATTGTTTGTTAAATTACTTGCATTAAGTTTTCAATCTAAGATTTGTGCTCCTATAATAAAAAATGCACTGTATATGCTAGGAAAATAACACTTTAATGAAAATAAATCTAATCTAATTAAATGAAACTACAAGACTGAAAATCAAATTATATTCATGATGAGATCTAAAAGAGCACACACACGCGTTCTTTCTCAAAAAACAATAAGGAGCATCAAATTATGAACTTGGAAATAAACTTAACCCATTTAATCAAAATGACAATACTATTTTGATCCTATACTATGAAATCATTTTAAATTCCTTAATCATAATTTTATTTTATTGGACAGAAAAGAAAATTTACTCTAATGAGCATGAAACTAAATTTGTTCCATGGATCATGAAGGCACATTTACTCTATGGAAATCCATTTAATATAGAAAGTAGTGAGAATCTATTCTAGAAAATATAAATGTGATTCTATGTTATGTCCTATTCTATGATCACGTAATTAACAACTCTAATATAACATGAGGCGGTAAAATCTATATTTAAGAAAGCATTTACATACTACGAAAGTAATGCATTCTATACTATGAAATGTAAAGGTGACCTATTCTTAAAGTATTAAGAAATCAAGTGACTATATTGCGATTACTGATGTGTGCATATCATATTATAACCATTCATGACTATAAATATTAGGCTAAGTGACTTAAGAGAAACTAAGAAAATGCTTTTTATTGTTTTCAGTTTACTCAAGTGCTTGACTTGTGAAAAATAAAAAGAAACAAATGAGTGAAAAAAGTAATGTATCTAGCTAAGAAAAAAGCGTATATAATCTTAAAACAAGACATAACGTGAATCTAAAGTTTGTGTGAGATAAAAATTATAAAAAATCGAATTAAAACTATTGTATAGATCACACTTCTATAGGGGGCGTCCTGAGATGTATGTGTATATAGAAACTTTAGATCATGAGCTTAAAATCAACACCAAAGATTATAGCAAAACCATGATAGAGGTTTATATTATATGAAAAACATGAAAATGATTTCTCGCTAATAAAAATAATTTTGAATGTATCAACTTTTAAACTATCCATTCTCTTGCAGATGAAGCATTTATATAGAGTTTCCATTCCAATAACTCGAGAGTCTATTGACAATTATTAGATACAAACTTGAGATCTTAGTTTCTCAATTAAAATAGAAATATTCCTTCTCACGATTTTCTATCAGATAAGTGAATCATGAGAAGACACATTATTAGCTTTAACCTTTCAGATATTCATTATTGAACCTTGCTCACTTGATGATAAACCTCCCTCACTTGATATTCTGACTCCTAGAGGTGCGCCATAACTACCTTGACCAAGGGTTTGACTTGAGATATTTGTTGAACCTATGAGCTTCCACCTATGGCTTATAGGTGGATCACCATCTTCGGAACATTTGGAAACCATGGATCTGCTCCTCTTGACTTATAACACATGGAATCCTATAGAACCTTCAAATTTGAAGAAAACTCTTAGAGACGTTGTGGAATTTACATAATTCAATAGCTTATGTCTAATAGAACCAATTTAATAAATAAAAAACATATATATTTGAGATGATAATGGAAATTTACCTTATTAAGGTATTTCCATGGCACGAATGATTCTTAACTCATGTTAGAGGTGCAACAATATGAGGAAGTGACAAAATGGTTAAAAATAAGAGATAGAAATGTCAAAAACAAGGAGAATTTGGAGGCTCAACAATAGGGAAAACATCACTAATTCTGGTCACAATACATGACACAAGAAAATTTCTATGCACCAGACAATTCTTCTTAATTTTTGTCAGTGTGTCACGGGGATAGCATCCCTAATTATGGAAAAGTGACATACGAAAAATAAAGAGGTTATATAATTTTTGAAACCCTCCTTCCTAATTCTTGGCAACTTGACACAGATATAATATCCTTAATTCCACTCAAGTGACACAAGAAGAACATCGTCTCTCAAACTATTCTTCCTAATTCTGCTCAGCTTGAGAAGGGGATGATATCCCTAATTATTTTTAAGTGACACAAGAAGAATAGCATGATGTAGGAAAAATCACTTCTCACTTTTACCAACAGAGTCATGTTCCACAAGTCCTAGCTCATCCTTAAAAGAAAAAAATATCCCTCTAGAGAGAGGTGTAGTTAGGACATTAATTGTCTACTAATTAGTGGAGATGTACTGAGGCTTTCCTTCTCCCTTCTGCACCATTTCACGAATGTAGTGTTAGTTGATACTAATTCTTTTGACCTACCATGGAGCTTCGATTGTCACAAAATTTCATGTTCCATTCCAACACCTGCTCAAACATTCTACCAAGAAATTTTTGAAACCAGAATGCTTCACAACAAATTGTATAGGTTATCATATATTTATATTTAGTATTGCTATTTACCACAAAACATTGTTTCCTGTTCATTCAAAAAACCATTATTGATCCCAATAAAAAAAATTTGTCGTATGTACTCTTTCCATCGACAACACACTCATACCAATCAAAGTTAGAGTATCCCAAGAGCCTAATCTCATTGAATACAACATACAAGTACTGCAAGAGTATCCAATGATAATAGTTTGGCTTCATTTGATTTAATGTATTCACTTCAAAGAAAATATTCAAACCACATTCATTAAAAAAGCAATCAACTTCCTATGATCATCAAACTTTTGCAAATAATATTTCATTAGGGTTCATCAATTCAAGATCACATTCGGTGGGAAACTCCCTCTTAATATTAGGCATATTCTATTGTGATCATTTCAAGCTCCCTACGAAGTTAACATATTTTCTTCTATCTACTCCTTCTTTGGTAAAACATATCTTAGTTTCTCCACATGAGTCCTTAAGGGCCTTCTTAAATTATGAGACTCCTTGAATGTCTTGACAACTAGAGAAGAAACATGATCTCCCTCTTACTGGAAGGGTCTTCTAATATGTCATCTCTACACATAGAAATACATTATTTCTTGTCCCTCTTAAGATTATATTTTCAAATCTCAATTCTGGTACAAATCCATTTTTCACAAGATTTGCTTCATTCTTCCACTACTTCTCCTTTGGTTTCCAGATCCATTGGCAACCTTCAATAAATACCTACAATCCTCACTAGGATGCCATGGAAGAATAAATTTTGAGAATAATGTTAGCTCCCTCTTGGTATTTTCCTTCTTGCACCAACTTCATCCATAATTTCATCATGATGACATATATTCCTTGGCTGAACTAAGATTTCTATCTTTAGCTAAAATGACCAATTCAATATTTTTTTTGTTGGTAGGGTTTGCAAACCATAGCTTTTCAATTTCATATTCAAATGTCAGAGTCCTAGAATTCATATTTCCTTCACATATCCATCAATTTCAACAATCAATCAAGAGAGGCGAATGATAATCTACTTTGCAAGAATCATTATAGGAGTAGTACTTTGTTCATAATACCTTGGCCTTCCTTTCCATGTACAAAGAAGAACTTCATCATTCTTAAATAGTACATGCAAGATATCTTTCCCAACATCAATACTTTAAAAAAAAATTAAACTTTAGATATATTTAGTCATTTGTGCATGTGACCTGTCATAGTGCAAGGTTTGAAAAAGACATTATCAAGAAAGCCTTGGAACTTCTAATATTGAAGAGCGAAAAACCATTTCCTTCTGAAATCAAGATATTTGAGCCCGCTAAGTGACCTTAAAAGAATCATTTGTAGATTTTGCAAGTCTAATTGCTAGGCTTCTTTAATTTAGTAATTTTATCCTATGGGGCCAAGTAATTGTATGATAACTTCTCCCTCGATTTCCAAAATTATCATCATGATTCTTAAGATATGGTTCAACATATTTTTCATTGTAAGGAGGTTTTTTTCAAAGGTATACTTCAAATATTCTATTAGTAGTCATTTTCCATGTAGGGTTTATGAAATAGTAACATTTTTCAAATAAATCATATGTTCAATACTTAAATATGAGAAAAGGTCACAAAATGTCCTTGTGTGACTGTGATTTGATCCATAACTTGTGTAATCAAGGTGCAATTACTCTAAAGAATTTGATTTATGGTTCTTCTTGTAGGTTTTAATTCCCATGACTAACTCAACACTATGTAGCATCAATTATTCCTTTAGACTTGTGTTGGTCATGAGGTTCGTAAGGATACTTTAAGATCATACATTAGTCCAAACAGAAATATTTTCTGAATTCCTTCACAAAATTAGTGAAGGATGACACTGCTAGCATATTCAGAGTAACGCCATTTCAGATCCTTTTGAGATTAACACGCACAATTCCAAACCTTCAAATATCATTTTTGTATATGTATTTTTATGGTGGAATGATATAAATACAATCACAAGGTTGATATGCATCGAAACCTTTATCAAGATTTAGTTCATTGCAAATGCATCTAGGATTTTGATTACAAGAAATTATCCAAGCATATCCAAGACCTTTATAGATAGATTCAATGATGTTCAATAATTTTCTATGATATGGTATCATCATGGTCACTTTATAGTTAAGATCCTTAGCCTTGGACAAAGCAATCATTATGCTCAAGATTGAGAACAATCTACTCAAATTACTCTATTTTGTAGGAAATTAATCAAATTGGAGCAATATTAATCACAAAAGAAAATATTATTCTAAGGTTACTTTATAAGACTCTCGGCCTTCAAATAGAAAAATATTTTCTTTGAGGCTAAGGTTTGATATGATGTTATTTAATATTCTATAGTAGGTATTCAAAGTTGACAAAGAATTCTTCTTCCTAGGGATATTTTTTTAAAAGATATTAGGCCGATTAGATTCTCATATGCACAATCTACAGATTGATCTATAATGATTCATGAAATAACTAAGAGATAAATGGTTCTAAACTTTTTTATGTTAGAACTTTTAGCTTCCTAAAATTTGTTTATACTTTATAAGGATTTTGGTCCTATGAGATAGGTCTGAGGTCTTAGAAGAAATTTAGTTTCAGATTGCATATGCATGGATGTTCGGTCTCATTCTTAAGGTTTCTCTAACTCTAGCAGAGATTGATTTAGGGGATTGAACTTGATCGATCTTATTTTATCCTAAAGCCAAAAATTCAGATTAGGGCATTCTATCTAGATGATTACTCATATAATTCACAATTCTCAAGCATAGATACTTCTTTAGTGCATTAATCAATGTCTTGCCTTGTTTTTATCTTGTTCCCTAGAAATATCAAAGACCACAAGTAATTGTAAGTTGGCCCCTTATTATCATCATTCTAGATTTTGAAGCCATAACATTTAGAACAAAAATAACGTGTTTATGCTAGATATTAGCCCCGATCTACGGTTGTTCTATATTTATATTTACTGGAAGATAAAGATTAGCTCGTTTCCTTGCAAATTCTTAGATGTAACCTTCAACTTCCATCCTTCACCAAATTATTGATACCATGTTAAAAAAATAGAGTGCAATGGATACACGGGTTATTTATGAACCATGGGAATTACTTGTGAATATGTATTATAGTTATTTTATGTTAATCAAACAATAACACTTAAAACATTCAACCAATAACCATTAAAGGAAACTAGAAATCACAATGTCAAAAACGTAGGTTGTCTCATAAATTTAGCTCAGAAATATTTTCCTCTTTCATAGATTTCTTCACACGAGTGAGAAAGAGAGATATGTATATGAGTGATAAGTGCATAAGAAAATAAAAAATTCCAGTGTAATTTTATAGTAATTGTAGCTTGCCCAAGGGGCATGCCACTTTGAAAATTAAATCACCTTTGTTTGCAAATTAAATTTTGGTGGGTACTAACCACTAGTAAGTATCGACATTTACATTTCTACTCATATTTGGTAAAGTAT
>APFE031502975.1:0-19328 GCA_000404065.3 Pinus taeda | reverse complement strand
ATTTATATATTATATATATATAAATTATAATATACCCCCGACGAACCCACGCACCCTATTTCAAAAATGACGTTCCCGTCCCCGTCCTCGAACCCACGTTTCCTGGCAACATAGTATGGGACTCGACTGAAGCAGAAAAGGGCATTAAACACGGTTATAATGCATATAAATGAAGATTACAATGCAGCAAAATACAATGCTCGCAACCCAAATGACGAGAACAAGCAATATGCCATATCAAAATCACGTAACACACCACAATGGCTAGAAAGAAAAAAATGAAATAAAAATTAAATTGATAGGTAAAATGATTTTTTTCCAATTTCAGGTTAGATTAGAAATTTTTGTTATTTAAATGTGTTCTTAGAGCATAAATGGATTCAAAACTCTAAAAAACCTTACGGCACTTGAATTTAGAAAATTAAACTTGTGAGACTTGAAAATTAAAATTATGAGCCTTAAGCTTATGAGTCTCTACCATTCAAAATTAACAAAAAGAAATGTCCACAAAAAATGTCATTTTGTCTATTAGTTAGAATATGTACTTATTAATCCATGCCAAGGCAATACTCTAGCAATCAATTTGGGCTTTGACCACTATGCAAGTTATAATGCTTAACTTTGAAAAACAAATATTTATTTTTCAACATTATTGAAAAAATTAATTTTCAAACATTTGATTGGACCATACCTTTGAAGGTCTTATTACAATTTTGTGCCATGTGGATAATTCCATAATTTCTAGATGTAGTTGCAATATGTATGCCATGATTTTTAAATATTTGTGCAATGGTTTTTAATTATTAAGCTTCATAGGAAAACAACCTAAAATTAAAATCCTTGAAAACAGCTAATACAAATAACCTATTTACCATCTACCCACCATAATTTAAGCAAATATTTGCATAAAAAATGAATAGGAACAAGATGGAAATAAATATACTTACACTTATTTATGCTTTCTTCAAGCATTTAACATCTTGGAGTAAAAGTGTAAATGTGCAAACTTAGTCATTGTTACTACCCACCATAATTTAAGCAGAAAAAACGAATAGGAACAAGATCGAAATAAATATACTTAAAAATGAATAGGAACAAGATGGAAATAAATATACTTACCATTATTTATGATTTCTTCAACAGTGTAACATCTTGGAGTAAAAGTGTAAATATGAAAACTTAGTAGTGGTTACTACCCACCAAAAATTTATACAAGTCATAATAGACAATTAAAGTATGAAGACTTTTTGTTTGAACATAAGCAATTTTGTTTATTTTATATAATTGATGTAGGAGGATCTGGACAAAGGCTATCAAGTTGACCATACCAAAGAGTTCAAGGGAAGAATGGTAAAGGTGGATTTATTTGAAATTTCATGTGCATAAAAGGTTCAATGCGCTCATGTGTTCTTCATTTAAATTGTAAAAAAAAATAAAATCTGAAAATCTGAAAATCTACCTCACAAACCATTTTCCTAATCTCAAGAGAAGTTGAGATTTTCATGGGATTCTTTCCCTTAAAAATGTGGATAAGGGAAGAGTTTTTTGGAAGTTGAGAGACTTCCTTCTTAGGAATCTCATGAGCTCTTCTTTTTTTGTTAGGTTGTGGTTCATGGACACCTTGGTCAACAGGTGGTCGCTATGTCCATGGAAAAATCTGGGTTGATTGACCCCGAAGGGAATCTAGCCCCGTGGCCCACTAAGGCCTAACCTCAAGGGCTTCGGGCAGAATGGACCCTGTGACCTCCCGAATGGCAAGGCACTGATTCTGACCAATTGAGCTAACCCTTGGGGCTCTCGTGAGCTCTTTTGTTTAGGGAACAAAGAGAGTTATTCTCTCCTTGGAATGTGGGGATATTCTCTCATTTGTTTTTGGATCTAAAAGGGTTATAAATTCTCTTATGTACTCTTTGAAAGAGAGTTGGTTTTGGAGAGAGATTTTTTAGAGAAGCTTTGAGAGCTTCACGTTGAGAAATCTTTTGTGGGCTTGGGGAGCTCAAGAGGTTTTTTTTTTAAATTTATATATATACAAGTCTTGAAGTCTTTTGATAGTAGAAGACAACTTTAGGTTTGGTCACCCTTTTGAATAGAGCATTGTATAAATTCCTCTTTGAAGAAAGACAATAAAAATGATTCAACCTTTAAAGGCGAATCTAGAGATGTTGCCCAGTGAATGGGGTGAACTCCACTATCATTTTGGTTTTGACGATGTTCTTTATTCATGCTTACTATGTTGTTTTATATGTGGGTTTAAGTTACAAGATTATGATGAAATTTGCATGTTTGTGGATAAATTTGTAGCTTAATTTTACACAATTTGATAAGCCCTTACATTCAAGTGAAAGTGCATTATTACATGTTTTTTAGTGCTCTCAAGTTTTCATATCACTTGGTATCAGAGCTTGGTTCACATTTTGTAGGGATTGTGATGAGATATGGGGAAAGCTTTGAAACAAACATGGCTTCATGAGATTGAAGAGATATATCAAATTATTCAAGTAGAGAATGCAAAGTTAAGTAGATTGCTTCAAAGCTTGGAAGAGGAGAAACAAGAATTGAAGAAGGTCATAGAGAATTTTTCACAAACATTATACAAGACTTACAACTTGAGCTACAAGCTAAGGAGGAGTTGTTGGCTAAGCATCAACAAGAGTCAAGTATAGGAAGTCCCTTCGAGATAGAAGGTGACATTTTGTCTGCATGATGAGGGTGATGTTTTGAATCTTACATAAAAAAAAAAAATCCAGTGACTAAAGAAGAACTATCAAAAGCCAAGGAGGATACCTCTAGAATCATAAAAGATTATTTGAGCATGTTTGTTCCTCAGTCAAAAAATGAGGTAAGTGGTAATCATTTACATTTAGTCTCATTACCTGAAGATAATGATTTAAGTTCTTTTGCAGCCTTCGAGAAGCATACCAAGGGTGTAAATATGAAGCTCTTGACCAAGTTGGGATACAAGGGAGGAGGCCTTGGAGTAAATGGGCAAGGAATTACTCATCCTGTCAATGTAAAGGAAAGATTTGGCTTAGAAGGTTTGGGCTATGGTGAAATGGGAGAATGTTCAAAATCTCCAAAGTAGAGTATTCTTCCAGTGAAGATACATTGGAACATAGTAGTAGTAGCTCCTGGGTTCATGTTATTTTTACCAGAAACATGGACATAACAAGACACGTTGTTGGGACTTGCATCTAGAATTGAAGTCAGATTGGCTTCAAGTATGAAAAGGACGCAAGAGAGTGAATAGGAGAAGTAATTCACATTCAGAAAATAACAATTCAGCTAAGAAGTCTCCCAGGTATAATTCTGATGGTTGTTCCAAATGTGTGATATTTTGTACTTTCTGTGGAAAGGATCATCATTGTTTTGCAACTTGATGGAAATATAAATCTTATGGTAGAAAAATTGGGGCCAACAAAAGTAAGCCATGACAAAAAGGTCCTTCTCTCCTTGTAAAGAAAGAGAAGTACATGGCTAAAAAATGCAGAAGGATTCAACAACATCTTTGTCCTCAAGTTTGGAGAACATTTATGTGCAATCCACCAGGGGAAGCATCATAAGAAGTTGTCATTGTTGTCAAAGGGGGAGATAATGTTGAAAAAGAAGAAGAATATTGCCATCAATGACAAAGGGGGAGATTGTTGGTTAAAGTAGTAATTGATATCAATCATTACAGGATTGTTGAGGTCTAAATGGGCCTCCTAAGGAAATTATAAAATAATATTAGATGACACTGTCAAATTTTAGAGGGAAAAAAGGAAAAACTATTTTTTCAACTCATATTTTCAACATATCTCCCTATGAGTTTACTTAAATTTCAAGTAGAAACATGTGTTGGATGCACAATTTGATTCCTCATCCAAGGAGTAGCTATGTTGCATACTTTCGATGGACCCTGCTACATGAAAACTAAGAAATACATGAAAAACGTGATTACAATCACATATTTTTTTATGTATTTCTCATATTTTGTGTAGCAGGGTCCATTAAAAGTGTTGACGCCTAATCATAGGGATTGGGTGAACAACTATAAGTAATGTAAATAAATAATAGAGAAAATGGAGAGTCATTGGGAGATGAAACTCAACAGTCACTCCCTCATGTATATAATAATGAACACCCTAAATGAATAATATAGTCTCATTTGAGGAGTTACCTCCTGGCCTTACAAGGTATTACAGCCAATTCTAATTTTAGCTTTCCTCCCTTTGTAACTCCCTCATGTTCTGCCTATTTTTGCAGAACTATCACCTTCTCTGCATCCTGTACACCTACGCTGGTGATTTCTCTGTCTTATCCCTGCAAGATTTTGTGCATTATGAATTCACTAGTCTAAATGCAGTGGGAGTGTTGAAGGGTCGATTTGTTGCATTAAGGCATTTTTTTGCCTACAGTGAAGACTAGACCCAGTTGCTACGTGGAATGGTCATGTGATGCCAGGAAGTGATGCATACTGTGTGCTGGAAGGGTGGTGTTATGGCCAACATCGGGACTGCAATTGCATTTGAGTCTATTATTCCCTTGAGCATGGTCCTGAACTGAGTATGCTTTGAGTTTGGTAGAAGACCAAACGACCCTCCATTATATCAATATTTGGAGACTACTGGAAAACGCTACATAGTGCTGGTACAAATTATTTATATGCATTGAATGATTGTGTTGCTGGTCTAATATCAAAACGTTGCATACGCTGGTCTGATATCAAAATGTTGTTAAAGAGAGAGTCCATACAAGTTGCTCGATTTTTTTTTTTTTTTGTGGAAAAACCTGTGAGCAGTTTTGAAACCAACGTTTCAGACTAGCTTAGTGAGTCCATCATCAAGGCAATGAGATTTATATTTGAGAAGAGAGAGCATATTACAGGGCTTACTAATAGTTATTAATAAATATTTTTTTATGTCTTCTTCTGTAGTCGGTTTACAAATACTTAATTTAATTAATAATTAATTTTATTTTTTTATTTTAAAACGTTTATTTATTTTTATTATTATTTATTATTTAATATTATTTTTTTTTTATTTATTTTATTCTATTTTATATTATTATTATTATATATATATGATATATATATATATTATATAGTATATATATAATATTAGTATTAATATTATATATTATTTTATTAATTATTCATTACCGGTTTTAATCTTTAGCTATATGTTGTGTTTATTAGAATTATATTATTTTTAAGGATTATTTGACTTTTATGTTAACCAATTTTTTAGTGTGATCTTTTTATATTTTTATTCAAAGGAGAGTAGGTTATATTTATGTATTTCTTAATTAAATAATTTTTGTTATTATTATTAATTTTTATTTAATATATATTCATTATTTATTTTCATTTTCATTTTTATTTTATTTTATTTATTTATTTTATTTTTTTTTTTATGAATTTCTTATTTTTAATTTTTATTTATTTATTTTTTCTTTTATTTATTTGTTTGTTTTATTTTGTTTTATTTGTTTTACTTTTATTTTATTTATTTATTTATTTGTTTGTTGTTTTATTTTTATTTTATATTTTATTATTATTATTTATTATTATTATTATTTTATTTTATTCAATAAGGGTTTCCAGGTATTACTTAACTTTACACTGTCATCTCTATTCATGTTATTGGAGGATTTTTCGATTTAAATTGCTTCTTTCACCCTTCTTTTTAAATAATGGTCTTCTTTGTGAATTAATTTTGCTTGTTCCATGCAAATATAGTGTGAGGAAGAACATGCATGCTCAGCTAGACCTGATTTTTCTGACCTATTTCTTGAAATATCATTGATATGTTCTTTTAGCCTAATGCCAAATGATCTCCCTGTTTCACCTATATATATTTTGCCACATGAGCAAGGAATCGAGTATACTCCTTTGTGGTTTTTTGGGTCAATTAGGTCCTTGGCAGAATCTAGCATGTTTTTGATGGTGTTAGGGGGTGTGAAGGCAACCATAATGTTATGTTTGGTGAGAATTCTCGCGATTTTGTCTGTGGTTCCTTTAATATAGGGTAAGGATATTCACTGATATTTCAATATGAATATTTTGAAAGTCTGCATATAAATCTGTATTCCTAAGCTCCACTCCCATAGCTCCAGTTGTCACAACGTCGAACACTGTTGGGGTATTTTTCAAAATGGTTGCAAAACCACTGCTACAATTCCACAGAAAAAAGTTTGAGGTATGGTGAATGTATATGGTGTGAAGCGCATTCAACTCCTTTGAAAATGGTGGTAGTATTAAAATTCGTTGAAAGTTTTGAATGGTGATAATAGAATGAGAATTTTGGATGGTATTTTTTTCAAATATATATTATATGGTTTATATGTTGAAACCATAATATAATATATTTGTGAGTTGAGGAATATATGCTACATTAAAAGTATTAATATGGTGAATTCTTTTCAACCTAAATATAAGATATCCAGAAAGGTTGTGTTTGTTTTGGAAATCAAAAGAAGATATTTTTTTTGGGAATGCATTCACTAATATCTATTGTTAGAGTAGTTCTCTCTAGGAAAGAGAACTATCCAGAATGGTCAAGGAAAATTAAACACACTCTCATTTTTAATGAGTATTGGAAAGGAGTGTGTGTTGGAGACGGAGACAAAGAACCAAAACAGCCTACCTCGAACAAGGAATTCGCCATTTGGGAAAATAAGAAAAGCAAGGCTTATGCTTTGATTGCAGCATCAGTAAATGAAGAGGTGAATCGCCATATTTCACCATTTTCAAATGATTTCGAAGCCTTACAGGAGCTGAAGGAACTCTACGACTCACACTCTACACTTGAAGTTGTTGAATTCATGATTAAATTATTCAGCCTTGAATTACAAAATGATGATCCTCTTAAAGTAGATTGTTGAAGACATATTGAAGATACCCTGAAGCCTTATTGAAGAAATCGCTAAGACTGGTTGTAGAAGTGTTTGGGAAGCCCTGAAGAATAATTTATACTCATTTTTAAATAGCTTGAAGCAGATTGAAAGAGTTGGTGCCCTAGAGGTTAGTGCCTCATAAAAACAAAGTTGGAGCCTTGGAAAGGTCAAGTTTAAGCACTTACTACAAAAATGATTGGAGTCATCTATGAGATCAAGTTGGAGCTTGGTGATGCACAAGGCAGGAGCCTTGAATTGAAAGTTGAAATATGGTTGAATTGAAGACTAGTGTATTCATCTAGGGTTGGATCCCTGATATTGATTATACTTGATTTATTGTAGAAAGAGGATTGGTGTCATCACCATATATTGATTCATAAAATTATTTTTTATGTCATTGTTCATCTTGTGTTCTATCTAAGTGATCTTAACTAGTAAAAAATAACAATTGTAAAAGAAACCTTAGTCTTGATCCTTTTCTATAATTAGTCTCTTAGTGAAAAATACTTTTCTATTTGGTTTATTTAGTATAAATAAGAAATGACATAGCCAATTAAATGCCATCCTTTGTATCATTCTCTCTTTTATTTATAAAGAGGATCACATAGAAGATTAAATGAAGTTGTATAATTTAATAATGGCTTGTTATTCCATTCCTACTATTGTTGCTTTTTCTGGCACTCGTAGCACAAGTGCTTCGGAAGACATAGAAAGCTTCCTAGAGATAGACTCTAGGTTGATTGTAGACCAGTGCCTATGACACCTTAGATAAAGGAGTGCATGAAAGACTGTCAATGGGGGATTTCTATTGCACTCAATTGTCACATAGTTTGAAAAGATAATAAAGGGGGGCTTGGTTCAATAGGCCTTCACTAATTAAGTCGATACATGGATCCAAATGCTCAGGGGGAGAATCGGGTTGATCTCAAGGAGGAATGTAAGGTTCTGGTAGCCGACACAGAATAATGAGCAGCTTAATATTGAATTTGTAGTAAAGGTGAAGAGGAGGAGAGAAAGGAGGGGATTCAATGCATAGGGATGTAACAAAATCCTAAGAAACAATGTCCCGGAAGAGGTATGGAAGATTGAAGAGGTGGAATGGTAGAAACAATGGAACGCAAATGAAGGTTTCATGGCATGTACCTCATGGGCACATTTGTCACCAAAAGCATAATTAAATTTTTGCACGTTACAGGTACATAAGTAAATCTATAGCTAACACAAGTACTTTTACTACTTAGTAACAAATATACAATCATGAACAAGGAAGAAACTGATAGCTTCATTACACTATTTTAGAGAAAGAAAAACATACATGAAGTGATAAACAAAAGAGGAAACATACTGCACATTGCTCTAATAGGAATCGACAACATAGTTTCATTAATCTTTGAGTCCCAATCCCTAGTCCATTACATTCAACATGTATACCTCTTTAGTTCCTCATGAACAAGCAATTAGAACCAAAAGAATTTGGACCACTGCAAGTGCATAATTCTAGAACGTGTATTAAGTGTTTCTCCCCCTTATTTATATAGAGAAGAGGGGGCTTTGAATCAATAGTTACAAAATATCTCAACCAAGGACCAGTTGTCTTATCGACTAGTCATCTTAACATGTGATGGCCCCACTGCCCACAATGATTTCATTCGGATTTGATTCCGTTCTTGGAAATATAGAAATTACAAAAAAATAGAAACAAGTAAACTAAATGATGATGGAGGAAAATATCACTCTATGGTTCCTGTGAAGGCCCCTAATCAAGCCACATCTCTGTGCTAATGTGCCTCTCCTTGCAGCTCAGTTGATTCCCCTCGCTTTCATCTTCACTGCCTGACTTCACCACTCATTGGAGCTAATAGCAATCGACTGTGGTTGCCTATTACAGAGTAGAAATGGAGAATGTCCCAACAGTCCTTCATTGTGTATCTGAGTGGAGCCCCATGCTGAGCCATTAAGTCTTCCTGAGTCCCATGCCTCCATTTACTATCTGAAGACATGCAGCAAAGCAGTCGAATTCATTTCTGTGGCCTGTGTAGTCCTTAGTTTCTTGTTGTAGGGGCTTCTACAGGATTAGCCCATATCGATTTGCAACTGCTCCAAACCTCTATTCAAAGTCTCAGCTACTAAACCATTCGCCTTTAAAGCCATGTACCACACTATCGGGCATCGTTGTATCAGTACTTTTACGCTAAGATGCATCACATAACAGTGAGCCCCGAACTCCTCCGATCACCCTCCATGTTTAGCCCTTGGTTCTTTTAGCTCTTTATGTGACTTTGGGCTAGCCCCTATATCAGCGCCCCTTTATCGAAGGTTTCCAGTTGGGGGTTTTTTATATTGGACCCATGACGTGCTTGCAATCTCCAATTGTGATAGTACTTTAGCGCTCGACCTTTAACTCCGCCTTTGGTTTTTATGCCTTTGTGACCGTGGGTCAGCCCCCTAACCAGACGTTCACAATTGGGGATTATTTTTTTATGCATAACACACCACAACTTTCGATCGTCGATTTCCCTCTGTGCTTAGCCCTTGGTTATTTTAGCTCTTTATGTGACTGTGGACCAAGCCCTGTATCAGAGCCCATTTATCGCACTTTCCCATGCGTTCTCTGTGTTACGAAGTGTCGATAAGCCTCAACCTCCGATTTGTGATGGCCGATGTGATGTCATCACTACCACGTGGCACTTCTAGAGTGGTGACACATGTCACCCTGATATGCCCTCTTTTCACCCTTGACCATGCCATATCTGTGTCCTCCGTACTAACACGTCATGATGACGTCAGCTACCTTGTGTCTTTATCAGATCCAATCATTTTTTTCCATGTGGCCTCCTAGAGGAGAGAGAAAAAGGCCTGCCTTCCCTTAGTTTTGTGTTGATTTCTTTTGTTAAATGTTTTCGGCCCTCTAAGCAGTTTAACACTATAGGCACAATCCCAACACTTTAACACTCTCAGCGTTTGTTGATCACAACTTTGTTAAGGTTGATGCTTTGAAAGCGTCGATAGTTGATCGCCGATATGGGCTGAACCCACCGATGTGTGGGATCTCCAATATGCCGGGACTTCCGATCTCCGATATCAGTGATCATTAATTGTTGGTTTTCCCTGCCATTTTCAATCGTTGATATCCGGGATCGCTAGAACCTCCAATCACCGATACACTATGTGCCATGAACACCCGACTGCCGATATGCGCTTAGTGCCACTGATGAGAAATCACCAATGTGTGATAGCCAATATTGGAGCTCTCCTACATGAAGCATTGATTGCCTCATTGCTACTTGATCCCCTAATTTTTTATTTCTGATATGTTCCCAGGCCTCCAATCTGCGATTCTTTCCTCCTTTCAAAGGTGAAAAAATTCTCATCTTTAATAGGCTATATCTTATGATTCTGGGGTCCATTTGAGGAGTTCCATATACTGTTAGAAATCTAATTTTGAGCATTATCCATTGGAGAGGGTCTGATTTAGCTTTGAGTGCTTATGCGGTTTGGGAGATGACTGCAAGCTTTACTACTCTTTTACGCTTTGGGCAACTTGAAAACACTTTTGCAGTGAGTGACAACATTGGCTCCAACTGGGGACAATGCCTTCCTAGCAAGGTGCTGAGAACTTGCAGACCAGTAGCCTTCACCATTGGGCATGGAGTTAAAAATATAATTCATTTATACAACCATAAAATATTCATGGAAATTTGTTTGCAGGGAGTCCCTTCCTCATCAAATTGAAATGCTAAAATATAAACTCTAACACCTAGAAATTAAATGCTCATCTAGTGAGCTTATTTATATAGAATTCCTACTTATGTACAGGGCTCAATTCAACTAAGTGAGTTTAACCCTCCAATGGAGCCAAGCCAACATTTGGGTGTTGGACCTGATGCCTCCATGCTGCTGAAATTTAAAAAGCAAATCAAGCATGCACCATGAAAAGTCTTCAAAAAAAAATGGATACATGCTTTAGAAACAACCTCTACTATTGACTTAAGAGTGTGGTCATGTAATCAGCTACAAGGTCATAGAACTGACAAGGAACATTTGCAGCTACCTTTTTCTCATGAAAAGTCTGTTGACCAATATCTTCTTGGTTGGGGAAGCCACAAATTTTGTTCAGCTCCTTAGCCTTATATTTTTGAAGAAAATCTTGTTGGTGATCTTTTGCTACCCATTTGTGAATGGGCCAACCCTCTTAGAAATCTGCAATTAATTCTTCATTGTCTGAACTATGAGAGTCATGGATTGGAGAATCTACTAAGAATTCCTTGAAGGAATCTTTCTGCAATAGGCAGTCGAAGAATCTGCTTGGTCCTTCAACTTTGTGCTCTTCTTGAAAAAATTGTTGTTGAGATATTTCTGCCCACTTGCTTGTAAGTGGATCCCTTTGACAATCCACAACCATTTGTCCTCCTCTGAATAATATGAATCATAAACCAGAGGAGGTTCTTGATCTTGTCCTCCATGTGAAGGATGTGCATTGTAAACTGGAGCCTCTTTATTAACCTCCTGGTGGGCCTCCTCTTCTAGTGAAGATTCCCATGACTGGGAACATTGTGGCTCTACATCACTTAATCTCCATCAAAGTCATATACATCATAAGAAGGAGAAACATCAAATTCACCCGAATAAGATCTCTAAGGGTTTATTTGTAGCTCGATGATGTTTCCTTCTTTGCTTTCTTGATCATTGGGTGATGCTTCTTGATGCGAGTAGATTGTTTCTTGGAGCGGAGCTCCATAAACTTTAGTAGGATCATTAACCTCATGAACATTTTCAACATTAAAATGGATGCAAGAATCTTTAAACAAAGCATTCGGCTGATATAATATTTTGCAATAATGATTGAATGCTATGTGAAAGCTCTTTACCGAATATATGCAACCATGAGGTATTTTCCTATAACAAACTCTAGCATCCTCGTCTAAAGAATACATAAACAATTTCATTTGTACATCTTTAAGAAAAATACCCTATTTTTCCTTGCATTCATGAAAATATTTGAGGTGTTGGTTAGGACTTCTATCTGTGTCTCCACTGACTCTAGGAAAATAGGTATTCCATTCATGAAATGGAAGGACATGATTGTGATAACCAACAATAGAAGAAAAATCTAGTGGGGCAAATTTGTTGGCCATGAATTTAGGAATGGCCATTTTTAAAACATTCATAGGTGAGTGATTTTAGGTTCAAAGGTAGGGAAAGTTTTTGTATGCTTCAGCATCAGAGAGAGTATGAGGTTGCTTGAAAGCCAGGATGATCAATAGAGATATGGACAGTGGAGTCGTCAAGATCTTTACCCTAAAATTGAAACAGTGGAGTCGCCAAGGTGAGAGATCTTCAACCCACACTTCCTTTGCTCACCTAACAAAGGGAATGTGAAAATTTGTTGTACCCAGGGAAAAATATTCTAATATGTTCCCCAGCAATGGTGCCAAAAAAATGTTGTTGATTTTTCTAGCACCCGTAGCACAAGTGATTTGGGAAACATAGAAAGATTCCTATAGACAACCTCTAGGTTGATAGTAGACTAGTGCCTAGGACATCTTAGATAGAGGAGTTCATGGAATATTATCAATGGGGGCTTGTTGTTGCACTCCAATTGTCACTTAGTTTGAAAAGATAATGAAGGGGGGCTTCATTCAAGAGGCCTTCATTAAGGAAAACTTAAGCCGATACATGGATCCAACTGCTCAGGGGGAGAATCGAGTTGATCTCAAGGAGGAATGTTTGGTTCTAATGGCGGACATCCAACAATGAGTAGCTTAATATTGAAGTTGTAGTAAAGGTGAAGAAGAGGAGAGAAAGGAGGGGATTCGATGCATAGGGTTGTAACAAAATCCTAAGAAACAATGTCCTGTCAAAGGTATGGAAGATTGAAGAGGTGGAATGGTAGAAAAAGTGGAGTGCAAATGAAGGTTTCATGGCATGTACCTCATGGGCACGTTTGTCACAAAAAGCATAAGTAAATTTGTGCATGTTACAGGTACATAAGTAATTTTGTAGCTAACACGGGTACTTTTACTACTTAGTAACAAATATAGAATCATGAACAAGGGAGAAACCGAGAGCTTTATTACACTATTTCAAAGAAAGAAAAACATACATGAAGTGATAAACAAAAGAGGAAACATACTGAACATTGCTCTGATAGGAATCGACATGATAGTTTCATTAATATTTGAGTCTCAATCCCTAGTCCATTACATTCAGCATGTATATTTCTCTAGTCTCTCATGAACAAGCAATTAGAACCAAAATGGAACCAAAGAATTTGGACCACTACGGGTGTAGAATTCTAGAACGTGTATTAAGTGTTTCTCCCCCTTATTTATACAAAGAAGGGAGGTCTTTGAATCAATAGTTACAAAATATCTTAGCCAAGGACCAGTTGTCTTATCGACTAGTCGTCTTAGCGTGCAATGGCCCTACTTGCCACAATGATTTCATTCAGATTTGATTTCATTCTTAGAAATATAGAAATTACAGAATAATAGAAATTACATAAAAGGAGAAACAAGGAAATTAAATAATGATGGAGGAAAGTATCACTATGCGGCTTATGTGAAGGCCCGTGATCAAGCCACGTCTCTGTGTTGATGTGCCTCTCCTTATAGCTTGGCTGATTCCCCTCGCTTTCATCTTAACTACCTAACTTCACCACTCTTTGGAGCTGAAAGCGATCGACTATGGTTGCCCGTTACGAAGTAGAAATGGAGAATGTCCTGGAAATCCTTCATTGTGTATCTGAGTGGAGCCCCATGCTGAGCCATTAAGTCTTCTTGAGTCCCATGCCTCCATTTATTGTCTGAAGATGTGCATCAAAGCAGTCAAATTCATTTCTGCAACCTGTGTAGTCCTTGGTTTCTTATTGTAGGGGCTTCTACAGGATTAGCCCATATCGATTTGCAACTACTCCATACCTCTATTTAAAGTCTCAACTGCCGACCCATCTGCCTTTAAATATCTGTACCACGCTATTGGGGCATCGATGTATTAGGACTTTTATGCTAAGAGGCATCTCTGAACAGTGAGTCTTAATCTTCTTCGATCAGCCTCTGTGCTTAGCCCCTAGTTCTTTTATCTCTTTATGTGATTGTGGGCTAGCCCCCGTATCGGAGCCCCTTTATTGGAGGTTTCCAGTCGAGGTTTTTTTTATATATTGGAGTTGCATCATGCTTGCAATCTCCGATTGAAATAGTCATTTAGCGCTTGGTCTCCAACTCCGCCTTTGGTTTTTATGCCTTTGTGATAGCAGGCTAGCCCCCCAATTAGATGTTCGCAATCGACGATTCGTTTTCGTTGCACAACGCACCACAACTGTTGATCACTAATCGCCCTCTGTGCTTAGCCCCTAGTTCTTTTAGCTCTTTATGTGACTGTGGGCCAGCCCCTTTATCACACTTTCCCATGTGTGCTCCACATTACAAAGTGCCGATAAGTCTCAACCGCTAATTTGCTATTACCGATGTGACATCATCACTACCATGTGGCACTTCCTGAGTGGTGACACATGTCACCCGGATATGCCCTCTTTGGACCCTTGAAAATTCTATATCTACATGCCACATGTCCTTTGTACTGACACGTCATGATGATGTCAGCTGCCCTATGTCTTTATCAGATCCAATCCTGTTTTACCACGTGGCTTCTTGGAGGAGAGAGAAAAAGGCCCACCTGCCCTTGGTTTTGCGTTGATTTCATTTGTTAAATGTTTTCGACCCTCCCAATGCTTTAATACTATAGGCACAATCCCGATGCTTTAACACTATTGGCGTTCGTTGATCGCAACATTGTTAAGGTTGACGCTTTAAAAGCGCCGACATTCGATTGTCAATATGGCTTGGACCTGCCAATGTGTGGAACCTTCGATATGCCGGGACTTCTGATCTCTGATATCGGTGATTGCTGATCGCTGGTTTTCCCTATCATTTGCGATCACCGATATCCAGGATCGCTAGAACCTCTAATCGTTGATACACTATGTGCCATGGACCCCCGACTGTCGATATGCGCTTAGTGCCACTAATGAGAAATCGCCGACATGCGATAGCCGATATTGGAGCTATTCTACATGAAGTGTCGATTGCCTCATCGCTGCCTGATCTGCCGATTTGCGATTTGCGATATGTTCCCAGACCTCCGATTGTGATTCTTTCCTCCTTTCAAAGGTGACAAAACCCTCATCTTTAACAAGACATATTTTCTGATTACGAGGTCCATTTGAGGAATTCCATATACTGTTCGAAAGCTAATTCCGAGCACTATCCAATGGAGAGGGTCTTATTTAGCTTTGAGTGCTTATGTGGTTTGGGAGAGGACTGCAAGCTTTACTGCTCTTTTGCACTTTGGACAACTTGAAAACACTTTTTGTAGCAAGTGACAAAAACTACTTAGAACATATATTCATGATAGAGATTTTCTTTATGATGCATTCCACTTAATAAATAAAAGGCGTTATTAGTCATGCATAGAGATTTCCTATTTATTTCATTACATTCATTCATTTAGCATTATAATTTAGCAACAATTTAATAATATATTCTTTAATTTGCTTGAGGAATTAGAATTCTTAAAATGCCACATGAGATCTTATGATTGGTTAAAAAGCCACATATAAACTCTCTCAATGTTAATGTTGTCTACTAGATAGATAAGCATTCACCCTTTTCTTTTCACCTTTTTCTTTTTTGCTAAGGCAAGCATATATCATGCTTTACCCACCCTTTTCATGTGTGTTTCCTTTGTTTTGATGCCTAGTAACCTTTTCCTTATTACTTTGATGTGGAATGAGGAGCATAAATATTTAAATGAGGAAGGAAGAGGTAACACGAAATCGCATACTTGGCCCCAGTGCACATGGCCAACTATGTACATCACTAATGTTTGAATGACCTTACTTCTATGTTTCCACGACATCTAAAAATTCACATATGAGCTTCCAAATAACCATTACCTCCATGCACCCCTTTTACCTTTTTACTTTAGAGGTTTCAAGCCTCAGCTTTGTGCAGAATCCCAAAGCGCAACCTAAGCTCTTTCATTCCATTCATATGACTAAATGAAGTAATAAAGGAATTTATCCCACGGAAACTATAGTGGTGGAATGATTGCTATTTTTCACATATTAAAAGCACATGTGTCACATCTTTGGACATTAATGATATGTGAACATGTATCATTCGTTGAGAATAGGTGGCTGGAATCTCTAAAAGTATATGTAAATTAGGGCTACGCTAATGCCTTTGGATTGAATCCAACAATGGTGTTGATTTAAATTTCCCCTTCTTTTCGAATTAAAGTTAATTTGAATTTAAATTTCACCGACCCTCATGATGAGACCACCACTAATGATGATACCACCATTATTACACAATGGAGTGAGCAATAGGAAGAGGATATTGTTTGCCCTGAACAAGTTCTAAAAGATTCTCCAAAAAAGTGAGAGAAACAGATTTGAGAAAAATACACGCAACGGCCATTTCGATAGGAAGAGGATATTGTTTGCCCTGCACAAGTTCTAAAAGATTCTCCAAAAAAGTGAGAGAAACAGATTTGAGAAAAATACACGCAACGGCCATTTCGATTGTGCAAAGATACATTCGGATCAACTCTTTATCCAACGGGCTCCTCGTCGTATTATTGGGTGTCACACTCGTATGTCAACTCTTTTGGCGGGAAGCCCTTTGCGAACAAATATAGGGTTGGGTTTCAGTTGGAGTAAATGGAAAGAGTGGGCATGGCGTGTGAAATGAAATGAAATGGTCTCTACCGTCGCAGACCCGTGACCATGTCGCATTTGATTCTTTCCTCCCATGGCCCAGAAGATAAGGTTAATACGTTTACGAAAATGGAATTTATAATCATCCTATATCCCGCTAACCAATAGCTTTTCACTTACCACGTGGGTCTGCTATTGTAGAGCGCGCCACCATCCGTCATCTAAGCATTTTATTTCAATTTCCATTTGCAGGCATCTCATTTTCATCTGGATTTCACTCTCTTTGCATCCAGATTTCATTCCTCTCTGTCTCTGAATTACTTGTCATTGAAGGAAACAAGCATCAAGAAGCCATTGTTTGAGCTGTCCAGGGAAATCAAAATGCCCGCACTTGCAGAGGAACCAGCTCGCCCTTTACAACCCCACGGATCATCTTCATCTTCATCTTCATCTTCGTATATTCTTCTGGTTAGTTACGTTGCAACAAATCATATTAAGCAATTGTCAATCCTCAATTTGTGGTTTCTAGATTTTGAAATATATTGTTGAATATTCATGTGGGTTATTGTTAAATTGAAACGGGTGGAGGGTGCTGATGATGCAGGTGCAACACTTGATTGAAAAATGTCTTTTGTTCAACATGGATCAGAGACAATGCGTGGAGGCGCTTTCAAAGCACGCCAATATCCTACCACTAATAACCATTACAGGTATTTAATTATAAGCCCTGCACACACTTACACACTGCTGCTTCACACCAATTGAATTTCCCATTCTGTCCATGTTTATTAGTTGCTTACTGTAAGTTTTATGAATTTTAATTTGCAGTGTGGAATGAATTGGAGAAAGAGAACAAGGAGTTCTTCGCCTCCTATTTTAAAAACAGGAATCAAGAAGATTAATGTAGCCAGGTCGAGCGCAAGTAGATATGGAAAGTTTCTCCTGAATTTCCTGGTCTGGTTTATTCAATGTACAGCTTGCCATCAGCAGCAATTGAAACTGGTTATGCGTTTGGCTTTTTTCTGTAAATATGGGGTTTTAGAGTACAGCTTCCCATCAGCAGAAATTGAGACTGCCTATAGGGCTTTTTCTGGTTTTCCATGAGGACAGCTACCCATCAGCAGCAATTGAGACTGCCTATGGGGTTTTTTCTGGTTTTCCATGAGGACAGCTACCCAGCAGCAGCAGAAACTGAAACTGGTTATGTGTTTTCTTCTGGTTTTCCATTATCTCCTATCAGATATGGAATACTAGTGTAATTGTTCCAAGTCTAAACGTATTTGCTTATTTCCGTTGTAATCAGTGGCACTTTGGAGCACCTCAGTTGCCACTGTTTTTAATTTTTATATTGATATGATTTTCTAATGAAATGTTAGCGAATTTCCTTTTTGAAAAACGCAAAAGGAAAATGTTTAATATTATATATTAAATATAAATAAATATTTTATTTTTTGAAAATGGTATAAATAAATATAATATTAAGATTTTTTTTTTGAAAAATCCAAAAATAGATATTTTCAAAATATTTCAATGGACAGAATATATTGAAATAAACATCTCTAATCTTCTTTAATATCAAAATATACATCTATGAATTAATTAGAAAATAAACCAATATGCTTATATGTAACATATATTAATAGGTTACAAATTTAAAAAATAATTTAATACTTATTAATAAAAAATATTGTAACATTATTATATAGTTATTTTGTATTTTTTAAGTAATTATAAATTTTTTTATTGTGAGACGGGATATACAATCTGGTTAAGTTCTCTATAAACTTAGAAGCAATTAAATTTATTAGATATTGTGTTTGATTATTGCGTTAATGGAAAGAGAGAATTATTATGTTTAGTTGTAGTGCTAGTAGAAAGCAAAAATTATTATGTACTTGGAGGCTTTTTTTTCATCCAATTGATAGTCATAAACGAATCACCCATGACCTGAGGTTTTTGAATTCCTCCCTAAAACATATTTTAATATGTAATATAAAGTCTTGAATTCCTCTTGGTTATTTATTTTTCTTCATATATTGCTTTTGAATTGAAATATATGTGTCTATAAAAGATATAGAATGAAGTGGATCCCACTAATAGAATTTGGGCTTTGACAAGTTCCATCAAAATATTCAATGCTAAAAACTTGTCCCCTTCTACCTTCGATAGGCTTATCTATGGTTTAACCTTTGGAAAAAAATTATAATTTAAAAATAAAAAATTAACATAAACAACTACATAATAAGTAGACATCATCTTCTTTTAAAAAGAATAAAGTTTCTAGCTCTTCATATTTTCAGTAGAACAAGAAATAGAATTTCCCCAAGAAATTAGATGTTACTAGCTAAACCAAACATTTAAACATGTATTAATAACTTTACCTTCCAGAAATTATAGATACCCAACCCTAATTCACACAGTCAGTAACCAATATTACTATGGTTGAAGGTTCTATGGTCCAACTAACAATATTCTTATTGTTGAAGCTTCCACCACCTAATTTGAGGGTACAAGCATAAGTTGCAACATGGCTATAAGGTCCTTTGGTATCTATAAACTATTCAATCATCAAAGTGTACTAATCATTCTTTTAATAACTTAAACCACCTTTCTACAACCAATTTTTTGTCCAATATAAATATAAAATAATCTTTTAAAAAAGTACACTATCATCCTTAAAAACACATCCTCGCCTTAAAAAATTATTTAAATTGCACACCTAAATAATAAAATAGAA
>APFE031502959.1:0-14025 GCA_000404065.3 Pinus taeda | reverse complement strand
TTAACGCAGTTTAATCCCAAAATAATGTCTAATATAATGCACTGCGTAAACCCCTATACTTAAATTCAAAAAGAGTCAAGGGATCTCTACTTGAATGGTTCATGAGGCACAATACTTGCTAAGGTTTTGCAAATGGGGTAGCAAGCTAAGTGGGCTTGATTGTGGGGAAAAACTCCACAGTTAAGCGCGCTTGAGCCAGAGGAGTTCTGGGATGGGTGACCTCCTGGGAAGTCCTGGTTACCGGGTGCAAGCCCCCGGAAGTGATGATTGATGCTATGTGATTCGTTCTCCACTTTTCACTCAATCCCACTTCTTCACCCCTCTGAGCATCACTCGATGCAATGAGTGCTAAGTGAACTATTCAAATCATGAGAAATTAGTCACTTACGACTACCTCTCATGGAAATGGTCATACGTGAATGACTTACTTAACGCAGTTGAATCCTAAAAAAATGATATCTAATATAATGCACTGCGTAAACCCCTATACTTAAGTAACAAATTCTATTCAAAATCTTATTTATTATACGATTCAACAAAACCCCGTCTCTTCAAAACTCAAATTCAGGATAAGTCATGATGATAACGGTGGAGTGTGCTCATCTCTACGAATCATCTCCACAGCTCGGGGTTAAATTTGACGAGGAATATTAGTTTTTACTTTATTTAATTTTTATACACATGAGAATGAGAGGTGGGGTGGTTTTTGCCTAGATTTTTTGGCACTATTTTGATAAGCACAATTTTTGGGAAATCTGGGTTACAATTATTAAGTTCCAGGGTTTTGTATGCCCTAAAAGTTTTTGATAGTGCTGAATCCATTTCCATCATAAAAACCAAAACAAGATTCAACACTTCTAATATCATATTTTTGACTTTCTATGCAAAATTGACACCTAAGTAGACAAGACCCAAATCAAATGGCTCAAAATAATTATTTTCTAGTATATTTGAATATCTTGAAGTCGTCCAAACTGCAAAAATGATGGAGTCAGTTTTTCATTAATACTCAATGGAAGTACAAATAGTAATTTGGAAAAATATCTTGTGGTTTCTACCATGTTTCTAGACTCAAAAAGGTTGGGGATTTCAATTTCACTCTTTTTAAAGCTCATAAATGTTTGCAATAAAAAATTGATAGCATTTTTTAGACATTGAGCTTCAGTAATGGTTGGCAATGAAAATGACTTTGTTATTTTTTTGAAAAATGTACTTAATGTTATAAGTATTTGATGGCCTGGGTGCAGGCGTCAAGGATAATCTCTCAAATCGGTTAGATATTTCCTTTATATTAGGGTCAATTTCTCTCCCTCCTTCTCGTCTCGTATCAGTCATCTATTTGACAACTTCATGGGTTTCCTCCGATCGCCACTATCTCTTTCAGCAAATGCGATGGTCGCAATTGCTGTCGCGCCACTTATAACAACAATTAGTCCCTCCCGGCTCGACGATGCGGTACTTGCGATGCGATGGTCGCAAATCGCTATCGCGAACTCAATAAAAATATTTGTTTCCTTCTGGATTGGCGATGTGATGTGTGCGATGCAATGGTCACATAATCGCAATCGACAAACTCCACGACACCTTCACTTGGTTTGTTCGGATCGATGATGCGATGGTCGCATAATCACAACCGACGAACTCCACGACACCTTCACTTGGTTTGTTCGGATAGATGATGTCATGTTGTTTCAGACTGATACAGCGTAAACCAATTTCAATAAAGTCCAATTAAGAAGATATCAGAAAATTCTATGTGTACAAAGAGTTACCACAGAACTCTGTTAACCAACTCAGAAGTCTACATGCACCGAAGATAAGGAAACCACGATTCAAGCAAATTCCTTCTAGCATTACTTTAGAACAAGAGATGAATTCATAATTTATAATCCGTAATAAAACAATTGAATTGACGCACGAATACATAGATAAATCAACAAAAGACCATTAACTTGGATAAACAGAGAGAAGAAAGTTTCAAGGAATAATGCTTCTGGCCTGCGTTCCTCCTCCATGAGAGTCTCGTTGTCTCTTTATTTATAAATAATTGATAGGCCTTCTCAAACCTTATCTGTTACAAAAGCATGCTTTACATAGAATGATTTAAAGCGGAAAGCTTTAGTATAGTTCATCTAACAACAATATAATTAGCATGTTTTATTCTCAATCCTACTCTATCTTAACCTAGGAAAACATGGAAATAGATGGCTAAAGGACCCCACTCCCTTGCCTGTAGATTTTTTTGGATTTTTGAAACATGTTTGAATACTTTTTCCCTCTGAGTCACATGCTCTTGCATCAGACTCCTGAGGACAAAATTCTTCATGGGCTCCTGTCCATGAGCTCGTCTACAGATTTGCCCAGTTTCTGTAGGACGTCTTTTATAACCCAAGTAGCTTCAGTGGTTGGTTTTCCCTTCCATTTTACCAAATACTGGAAGTAATCTCATCCCCTTGTCTTCTTATGCACCTTCTTGTCCAGAATTCTTTATGGCTATAAATTCTTAGTTGTGGGTAACTGTTTTACCCAGTTAATCTCTGGAGTCTCCTGATCCTGTGATGTATCATCTGCAGTTTCATTCTCATAATTGTACAAGTCTGCAACATTAAAAATTGGTGATATTCCCACATAAGGTGGTAATTCAATCTCATAAGAATTTGTAAAGAATTTCCTCAGTATTCTGCACGGTCCAATTTTCTTGAATTTCAATTTATTATACTCCCTCTTTGGAAATCTCTCCTTTCTGAGATGTGCTAAAACCAAATCCCCAACTTCAAAGTTCACCTCTCTTCTCCTCATATCTGCTCTGGCTTTGTACTTGATGTTTCTATCCTGCAACTGTTGCTTCACTTGTTCATGTATTGCCTACATTTCTGAAGCAAAGTCTTCACCCTCTGCACTTCTCATTTCTTCTTTTCCCAAATTCCTTAATTCAGATATTCCTCTTGGGTGCATCCCATAAACAATATGGAATGGACTCTGTCCTGTGCTCCTGTTCGATGAGTCATTATATGCATACTCGACTTGTGCTAACACTTGATCCCATTGCTTTGGATGTTCTGCAGTAAGGCTCCTCAAAAGATTGCCTAAACTTCTGTTCACAACTTCAGTCTGTCCATTAGTTTGTGGATGATAGGCAGAACTGAAACTTAATTTAGTTCCCAGCTTCTTCCATAGTGTTCTCCAGAAATGTCCAACGAATTTTGAATCCCTGTCTGAGACAATGCTTTTGGGCAACCCATGCAATCTTACAATCTCTTTAAAAAACAAATTAGCAATGTGAGAAACATCACTAGTTTTATAACATGGAATAAAGTGTGCCATTTTTGAAAATCTGTCCACTACAACAAAAATTGAATCATAACCTCTTTGAGTCTTTGGTAATCCCAACACAAAATCCATACTTACCATATCCCAAGGCCTATCTGGAATTGGTAATGGGATATACAAACCTGTGTTTTGGCTCCTTCCTTTCGCATATTGGCAGACTTTACAATTTCTTACGTACTTCTCTACTTCATATTTCATTTTTGGCCAGAAGTAAAATCTGTTGAGCTGTTCAAAAGTCTTCTCTACACCAAAATGTCCTGCAAGTCCTCCACTATGTTTCTCTTTGATTAAATTCTCTCTCATTGAACAATTTGGTATGCACAGCTGATTTTTCTTCAATAACAGTCCATCTTGTAGGAAATAATCCAACCACTTTCTCCTATCTGCCAAAACAGGATTTTTACAAGCCTCAAATGCCTCTTTAAAATTTGAATCGGTCTCATATAATTCCTTAAGAAAATCAAAACCCAACACTTGGATTTGACTCTCTTGAATCAATACATTTCTCCTACTTAAGGCATCTGCAACTTTGTTTTACTGTCCAGTTATATGCTTCAACACAAAATGGAAACCTTGAAGATATTCTACCCATTTAGCATGTTTCTGGCTGAGCTTTGGCTGCTGCATTATAAACTGTAATGCATGGTTATCTAAATAAAGAATAAATTCTTTTGACATTAAATAATGCCTCCATTTCTTTAATGACTGCACAATTGCGTAGAACTCCTTATCATAAGAAGAATACTTCTTTTTTGAATAATTTAGCTTTTCACTAAAATAAGCTATTGGTCTATCTTCTTGTCTTAAAACTCCTCCAATTGCTTCTCCGCTGGCATCACAGTTTACTTGAAAAGGTTTGTTAAAATCAGGAAGGACCAAAACAGGATTTTCAGTTATTTTCTTCTTTAACAGCTAAAATTTTTTCTCTGCTTCAGCAGTCCATTTAAATGGTTGTTTGTCCTTCTTTATGGTCTCAATAATAGGCGTATTTATCTTACTAAAATTCTTAATGAATTTTCTGTAAAAACTAGCAAGACTGTGAAAACTCCTTACCTCAAAAACACTCTTAGGTGAAGGCCACTCCACAATTGCCTTGATCTTCTCTGGATCCATCTTCAACCCTTCAGCTGAAATAACAAATCACAAGTACACCAGCTCCTCTTTCATGAATAAAAACTTCTTCAGATTCAACAATAGTTATTCCTGCTGTAGCTTCTGCAAGACATAATTTAAATGCCTCACGTGCTCCTCCTTGGACCTGCTATAGACTAATATATCGTCCAAATATACTATTACAAACTTACCAATGAACTCTTTAAGAACTTCATTCATGAGTCTCATGAATGAACTTGGTGCATTTGACAACCCAAAAGGCATTACTCTCCATTCATATAGTCCCTCATTGGTCTTAAAAGTTGTTTTCCACTCATCCCCTTCTCTTATCCTTATCTGATGATACCCACTTTTAAGATCTAGTTTTGAAAAATATTTTGCTCCACTCAAGCAATCCATTAAATCTTCAATTCTACGTGACAGAAATCTGTACCTGATTTTGATTTTATTGATGCTCTCGAATCTGTACACATTCTCCAGCCTCCATCTTTCTTTGGGCTCAGTACTGTTGGCACTGCGCAAGGACTCAAGCTTTCTCTGATCGGCCCCTTGTCAAGCAATTCTTGTACCTGTTTTTTAACTTCTTCATTTTCTGTAGGAGTCATTCTATACGTTGTTTTGTTACATAGGCTTGCTCCAGGAATCAAATCTATATGATGACTGATTCTTCTAATGGGTGGTAATTCATTAGGCAAATCATCAACAATAATATCACAATATTTCTCCAACGTTTCTTGAAGTTCAATGGGTAAATCAGAAACTTTAGTAGAGGTCATTATTACCTTGGGCTTGAAAATTACAACAAAATTTACCTCATTTTCTTCAATCTGCTTCAAGTATTCCTTTCCTCCAAGTAACAGAGTTTTTGGATCAGTCTTCTATCCTGGTACATCTTCTTCTTGCAGAGGCAACAACGTATGATTGGCACCATATTTTCCAAACTTGTAGGTGTTTCTTTTCCCATCATGTATGGCTCCTCTGTCATATTGCCAAGGTCTTCCAAACAATATGTGACACACATCCATGGGCATCACATCACAAACAATTTTATCTTTATACTTGCCCACTTGAAATTCCACTTCACACTGTTCATTTACTAACAGTTGATGTCCCTTTTGCAACCATGACACTTTGTAAGGTGTTGGATGCTTTATTGTCTTCATCTTCAATTTCTCCACTACTTCTATAGAGACAAAATTGTCAGTGCTGCCACTATCAATGATCATTTGGCAACATTTCCCTTGAACTTTACACACAGTCCTGAATAAAGTCTTCCTTTGTGGTGGTTCAGCCACCTCCCTTGCTGGCTTAAGTAGGACTTTATTAACTACCAAAGATTCTCCTCTTTCTGGTATATTTTCTTCTTCTGCTACTACTGCCACAGGTGGATCTCCCTCAACTGGATCAACAATTGCATTCCTCTGATTTGTTTCTACATTCTCTGGGCACTCAAAAGCTCTGTGTCCCAGCTTGTTACATCTGTAACATCTTATTTCTCTGCCTCTTCCTCTGCCTCCTCTTCCTCTAGAAAAACTCCCTCTACCTCTTGCATCACCTCTTGTGGGTGCATGCTGGGTTGAGTTGCTGCTAGATCCATCTTTAGTTGTTGTAGATCTTCCTCTACCACCTTGACTTCCCTTTCCTTTGAAAGTCCCTCTCCCTCTGGCAAACTGCTTCCTCATGAGTTTTTCTTCAGCTTTCAGTGCTATCTGATAAGCTTCCTCTACTGTTTTTGGAGACAATAGATTTATCTCATCTTGAATGTCCATCCTGAGGCCATTCATATATCTAGCCACCTTCTCATCTGTATCTTGGGCTTCTCCATCTCTTATGCTCACCTTATAGAACTCTTCTGTGTATTATTTTACTGTCAAAGATCTCTGTCTAAGATTTTGCATTTGTCTAAACAATGTTTGCTGATAATTACTTGGCAAAAACTTACCTCTTAACTTTGTTACCATCCTGCTCCAATTCTTGATTGGTTGCTTACCAAGTCTCTTCCTTTCTGCCTGCACACCATCCCACCAAAGCACTGCATGGCTTTTAACTTGGTGATAGCAAACTTCACTTTCTTCTCATCTTCTATTTTTCATAATCGAAGAATTTCTCCATGCCATTAATCCAGTCTATCAATTCTTCTGGATTCAGTCCTCCTTGGTATACCAATACCTCGATCTTTGGCCTGGTTGTGGATCTCAACACTGACTGAAAGAACCTCATCTCAGGAGTAATCTCTACAGCTTCCTCCTCTGTAGCTTCAACCTCGGGTTCGCTAACATCTCCATCATCTAAGTTTTTGTCTGAAGTTAATGCATCCAATCTAGCTTGCATCTATTGTACTGCTTCCATTATTTCAGCATTTGCAACAGGCCATCCTCTTCCACCACATCCTCGTCCTCTTCCAAATCTAAAAGCCATAACGACTTTCCTTCTCCTGCTTCTGAGATTCAATCCAATGTCAGTTGGCGGCTCTGATACCACTAATGATGGCCTGGGTGCAGGCGTCAAGGATAATCTCTCAAATCGGTCAGATATTTCCTTTATATTAGGGTCAATTTCTCTCCCTCCTTCTCATCTCGTATTAGTCATCTATTTGACAGCTTCATGGGTTTCCTCCAATCGCCACTATCTCTTTCAGCAAATGCGATGGTCGCAATTGTTGTTGCGAACTCAATAACAATAGTTGTTTCCTTCTAGATTGGCGATGTGATGTGTGCGATGTGATGGTCACATAATCGCAATCGGTGAACTCCACGACACCTTCACTTGGTTTGTTCGGATCGGTGATGTGATGTTGTTTCGGACTGATACAGCGTGAACCAATTTCAATAAAGTCCAATTAAGAAGATATCAGAAAATTCTATGTGTACAAAGAGTTACCACAGAACTCTATTAACCAACTCAGAAGTCTACATGCACCAAAGATAAGGAAACCACGGTTCAAGCAAATTCCTTCTAGCATTACTTTAGAACAAGAGATGAATTCATAATTTATAATCCGTAATGAAACAATTGAATTGACACACGAATACACAGATAAATCAACATAAGACCATTAACTTGGATAAACAGAGAGAAGAAAGTTTCAAGGAATAATGCTTCTGGCCTGCGCTCCTCCTCCATGAGAGTCTCGTTGCCTCTTTATTTATAAATAATTGATAGGCCTTCTCAGACCTTATATGTTACAAAAGCATGCTTTACATAGAATGATTTAAAGCGTAAAGCTTTAGTATAGTTTATCTAACAACGATATAATTAGCATCTTTTATTCTCAATCCTACTCTATCTTAACCTAGGAAAACATGGAAATAGCTGGCTAAAGGACCCCACTCCCTTGCCTGTAGATTTTTTTGGATTTTTGAAATATGTTTGAAGACTTTTTCCCTCTGAGTCACATGCTCCTGCATCAATATTCATTGCAATGACCATAGTAAGCTTTGGATGCATCATATGCTTCTAAAAGAATACCCAAATTATTATATGTTGAGAAACTAGTGAACAAGGCATATTCATGGTTGCAAAGTTCTACTAAAAGAGATAGCCAATTTATTGATCCACAAGAACTTAGTAACTTGATTTTTTTCAAGTTCTTCAAATCCATGGAGTTAAATTGCTTTCAAAATGACAAATCATTGAAGGGCGTGTTGTATTGATGCCTCTCCTGTTGACTTTGTGGAAAAATGAGGAATGACTCATGGTATGATAAGGCAAGGATCCTTTTAGTCCAATTTGGTTATATATACTTGTAATAGTAATGTTCTATATAAATATTCACCATAAAGAGGGATTTGGTCATAGGCATGAATTGTGGTTTGTAGCAATTCCACATGCATATGGTGATTATGTTGATACACAAAAATAATCATAGAACCTTGCATAGATGGTTCATTAGAGAGTTGCAAACAATTTGCAAAAGGATAAGTGCGAACACTTGTAGAGAGCTTGAATGAAAGATTCTCTGATCTTATTTTTTTCAGCTCTAAAATATTATTTAGCCCGTGTCATTATTTACAAAATGTTCATGGAAGAGAATAGAATTCAAAGAGTTGTCTTGTAAAATTTGTTACAAAATACTTTATGTGAATGAGAAAAAACAAAACATTATTTGATTTTGAAGCTTAGTTAAAAGAGTGGCATGCATTTGTTGATATATTTCTTGGGAGGGATTATCCATGAAAGATGTCTCGAGGAATTGTTTTTCACAACATGTTAAAATTATGGCACAAAATACTTACTATTCCTACAAACTCACTTTCATGTGAGAGGATTCTTAAAGACAAAAAGTTATAAAGAATGTAAGAGGAACACAACTATCATTGGTTGTATTACATCCTTTGATGCATGTTTTACTAAGGTGTACCCATAAGATGTCATTTTTTTATTTGATGATTTAGATGGTAATTTCATAATTGTATTAAGGGAATGTGAAAAAATTTAAACCACTTATCCACATGGTCCCATTCGTTATTTGATAATTTTCATGGTAATTTCATATTTGTATGAGGTACATGTGAAAAGGTAAATATGGATTTAGAGATGTAAGGTTGTTAGTATTTGAAATTCCATACGTTCATATAGAAAATATAAGTAGAGTATCTTACCATATTTCATTTATGATCATAAGAATAATATTTAGATTAATGAAAGACTAATGTGCCAACATTCAAGAGGAAGCTTAAAAGTAAATATTAATGCAATCCTATAGATATAAAACACTTTTTTTTTGTCAATATTTTAATAATAATAAATAATAATAATAAAAAATATTTATATATGAGTTAAATTATTCCATAATCTCTATAATGAAATATATATATATAAAGTTTTTAATCATAAAGATTTATTCCTACTTTATTATGAAAATATTTAATACAACCACGTTAAAACTACCATTAAAGCTAGTACAACCACATTAAAAATATTGATGTGGTTGATATAGCATAATGCTTCATAATATAACAAAAAAAATATTGCAACAAGAAGAATGTCTTACCAATGTACATATTTAACAATGTATAAAAAGATCATGGTTCAAGTTTAACTTGAGAAAAACAAAATTACACATCTTATTGTAAAATAGACCATTTTGTTAAATAAAATTTGCTTATATATTAATTTCCCCATCTAATTAGAATATGCACTTATTAGAATTGGAATAAGCTCAAATCCCTAGGAAATTGGTGGGAGGGGATCCACGTGGCACAAATCGAATTTAACTTGAGCAAAAAAAGGAATTAAATTTGCTTATTGGGCCTAATGGTTAAGAGCATGTGTTTCCTCCTAAGAGGTTACAGGTTCAAAACTCGAGGGGGTAGAGTATGTATGCCTTGCCAAATCCTTGTTGGGTCACTTGTTCCACAAATAAGGGGGAATAATCTCAAATCCCTAGGAAATTGAAAATCAATCTAGGCCATCAATTAAAAAAATAAAAATAAAAAGTCAACAACTTTTGATAAACATTAAAACTAAACCTATGTTGAGCATATTACCTTGAGAATCAATCTAAAAAATCAATAGATCCTCATCCACCTTAAATTGAAATAAAAAACATTTAATAAATATTGAAAATATGTTACAAATATACTAAACAATTTTACAACAATATTTTAATTAAATTAAAAAACTAACCAAAAAAAATATCAATTCTCAAGCCTATTGAAAATATTTTATTTAATCCTGATGATCTATATATTATTTATTAAATTAAAATTATATAATAAGTTTAAACTTATATATGAAGTATTGAAAATAATACTTATAATTAAAAAATCAATTGAGGTTACATATGATGCACTGAAAATAATACTTATAAATAAAAAGTCTCTTGTAAATTTCTTTTATAATGGTCACGGTAATAAATCAAATTCAATGTTTTATATGGTACACAATTCGACACAAATCTGTCACTTCAAAATTCAGCATTGACATCTAAAAACGGCAATTGCTAAATGTGCGACCATAGAAAATTTAATGCGCCTGACATGGGGCGGTGTTTAACAGCATATAACACCCCCACGCGGTGATGAGAGAGAAAAAAAACCGCGCGGGGGTGTTATATGGTGTTAAACACCGCCCATGTCAGCGGGCATTAAATTTTCTATGGTCGCACAAATAGGAGTCGCCTCTAAAAACATATCCATCCACGTATACAACTGAATTTCATTTGAGTGACATCCAATCATTTATCGGTCTTCCTTGTTCATATTTCACATGGCATCTGGTGATGAATATTGCTCTCGTAAATTTTGACAGGTACGTTATAGCATCAGAAATTGACCTTTGAAATTTACATTTCAAGCTTGTCGTAGGACGGTAGAAATACCATTTCTGTATTACATATATACAGGTGGTGTGTTTCAGTCCATACATTCATTAAATCTGAGTTCTGTTTTCGCATCGCTCCTCCTAAATCTCTCGAGGAATGGCTTCGCATTTTCAGGAACTGACAAAGCTGGTAAAACGGACCCAGTTTATGGTCTCGCAGTGTGTCGAAGATATTTAAGCGCCCGTGAGTGCTCAGAATGCTTCACGGAAGCGCGACTCAATTAAAAGAAACTTGCACCCAATCCAGTGGTGGTCGGATTCATCTTGACGGTTGCTTCCCCTGCTACGAGAATTCTAGTAGTTTCTATGGGGATTCTTTGGGTGCCGGGACTTCTTACTTATTGGGAATTTTCTGGTAAATTCCAAAACAAAATCACTGAGAAAATGCTCTGTTTCTGCCACAGGATCTTTAACACAAGGAAGCTAAATTGTTTTCTGAGGACATAGATTTTTTACACCCATAAAAACTTTGTATTCATTGATAAATACTTCCTGTTACATATTTCTTCCTCTCTCTCAGAGGGATTCACCAAGAACTTCCACCAAAACAAAAATTACTCTGCCTCCATTTAAAAATTTACACTGCTGTGTGTAAATTTTTATTTACATTTACTACTGTAAATAAAAAAAAAATTCATACATTCATTCGCACTGTTGTGCGTTCTTCCCTTTTTCTTTTCAACAAAAAAACAAAAGAAAAATTTACCATTGCACACCAGTGTGCTTCCCCTTACATTGCCATATTCAACAACAATTATATTCATTTGCTGCTGCGAATTTCCCCCTTTTTGTTTTCACTCACACACTGCCCCTGTTTTTTTTACCCTCTTCGCACTTCTATGCGTTTCATATCCAATACAATGAACAAAAAAACATTACATATATTGTTTGACTTTTGTCCATACTTCCGTAGTAAAAGAAACAATAAAATTAAAACTATTACCTACGTTCTACCAACCATTGTATATATCATTAATTACATCACTGTCGGTCAGAAATGAAACTTTTACGTCAAGTCAAGTATTAAATTGCTCATGGTGTAGGCCTGTACGCGACCATTGATTTAATCGAACGGCTGTCATCAATTCCCTGGATGCTCCACTAGCACGAACTTTACGTTCCGGCGGATGGGCGGTTTTGAAATCGTACTCTGGACGCGTGGCAGCAAGTCAGGGTGATCGGAGCCCCCTCCAAAAATACCAGCCAGCATGAAAGATGGTGCGGGGAAAATACCGGCGGTTTTGTGAAATTAACTGCGCTGTCGTCGCTGTCCCTGCACGACAGTTGAAATTATATTTCAACACTCCCCTTTAATTTCAACTGCTGGGTTATCAGTCATACTCAGACATTTCCTCAAAAATTCAAAGCTTTTCGTCCAATGGTTTAGTTAAAATGTCTACAACCTGCGCCTGAGTCCTGCAATGTCCTAAAACAATTTCTCCATTGCTTACCAATTCCCTGATGTAATGAAACCTTGTGTCAATGTGTTTCGTTCTCTTATGAAACACAGAATTCTTGGATAATGCAATAGCTAAGGTATTTTCACAAAAGATCATCGTTGCTTTTGCCTGCTCTTGGCCTAAACTCCTTAACATCCTTCTCATCCAAACTGCTTGACATGCTGCTGCTGTAGCTGCCACATATTCAACCTCTGTTGTAGACAACGCTACAATAGGCTGTTTCTTAGAAGCCTATGAAATTGCTCCTGAACCCATGTGAAAAACATAACCAGATGTGTTTTTCCACTCATCTACACTTCCAGCCCAATCACTATCAGTATATCCAACTAAATCTGAACATTCTGAAGTAGTATATAAAATGCCACACTATTTAGTACCTTTAACATACCTCAGAATTTTTTTTGCTGTCTGCCAATGTTCTTCTTTTGGCCTCTCCATGAATCTGGAAATTAAACTAACAACATGAATTATATCTGGCCTAGTTGAAGTTAAATACATGACGCTGCTTATTATGCTCTTGTATAAACTAGGACCAAAATCCTTGCTGTTGTCCTCTTTGCTGAGTTTAATCCCATTACTATGGGAGTGATTGTTGCCTTGTTGTCCTGCATGTTAAATCTTTCCAATACTTCATTAACATATCTTGCTTGTGAGATAAAAATCCCATTTTCAGTTTGATCTACTTCTATTCCTAAGAAGTATCTCAGCAAACCCATGCCAGTCATTTCAAATTCCTCTTTCATGACTGTTTTGAAATTTTCAATGAGATGATCACATTACCTGTGAAAATAACATCATCAACATATAACACAACAATTAGAATTTTACCATCATTTTCTTTGATGTAGAGGGTGGGTTCTCCCTCACATTTTTCAAACCCATTTTCCTGTAGATAGGAATCTATCTTGCTGTACCATGCTCTTGGTGCTTGCTTCAACCCATAAAGAGCTTTCTTCAATCTGCACACTTTGTGCTCTTAGCCTTTCTTTTCATAGCCTAGAGGTTGTTCAATGTAAACCTCTCCCATTAACACTTCATTTAGGAATGTTGACTTCACATCCATTTGGTAAACTTTCCACTTGTTTTGTGCTGCTATGGACAACATTGCTTTCACGGTTTCCATTCTAGCAACCGGTGCGAAAGTTTCCTCATAATCTCTCCCATACTGTTGCTTGTATCCCTTGACAACAAGTCTTGCCTTGTGCCTTTCTATCTTTCCTTCAACATTACTCTTGGTCTTGTAAACCCATTTAACTCCAATGACTTCTTTACCTTTTGGTAGTTCAACCAAATCCCATGTCTTGTTTTTTCTATGGCATTGATCTCCTCATCCATAGCTTCTATCCATTTCCTATCCTTAATAGCATCTTCGAAATGAATAGGGTCATCAACATGACAATATAATGCAAACAAAGAATTCATACTTTCATTTGCTGCCTCTTGCTCATAAATGTCACTTAAATTTCTGAACTCCTTACCTCTTTCATTTGGTGTGCAAGTGCTTAAAGAAGCACTTGAATTTCCTCCTTGTGGTGTGCTTGGAGAAGCACTTTCATTTCTCCTCAAGGGTGTCTCTTGCTGTCCTTGTGTTGGCACTGCTGTTTGGGGATGTGTTTCAGCCATCTCCTCATTATCTTCATCATGAGAAAGTTTTTAACACACTGTTTTCTCTATGCTTCCATTCCAAGCTTCCTCCTCAATGAACTGAACATCTTTGCTCACAAAAAACTTCTTGGTAGATGGGATATACAACCTTTAAGCTTTGGATTCCTCACTGTATCCAATGAAAATACATTTC
>APFE031502953.1:66458-84058 GCA_000404065.3 Pinus taeda | reverse complement strand
TATGCATAACAATAATTTTATACTTTAGGAAAAAAGTTTATTGTAAGAATTATATTTCTATATGTTTATTAATTAAATTTAAATATAAAGCTAAATAATTTTTGTAAGTTCTATGGTAAAATGGATCTTAAATTGTAATCATATTTATATTTAATATATATTTCATACTTCTATATGTCTCAAAAAATATTGGAAATTCCTCAAACAACTATGCTAATCTATTTTCTCTCTATATTATCTTTCTCCTGGGATAATCAGATGATGTATTATCTCTTCATATCTATGGAGACTCTCGAGTTGCAATCAAGTGGATGCAAAAAAGTACATTATTCTTCCTCTTTTTAGAGGATAAAACCAAAGTAATCTCTTTCTCACTTGTTACTTTTGGTCACATGTGCAAGCACAAGAATGAGGAGGCAAATTGGCTTTTGAAAAATGGATTCGATATGGACCGAGACATGTGCTCGGTCATTGAAATTAAACAAGACCATCAAACAGAATTTCCACTTGACCTTTGGGTCTAAATAACTATTTGAAAATAAAACTTTTTGCACCCTTTCCTATTGTACATATGTGATGGATTAGCACACTCTATACGCCAAATATTGTACTGTGATATTTAATTATGCTTGACAAACATCTAGAGGAAGTATGGTTTCCTATTTTTTTTGTGGAGGACTGGTTTTATTTTTGTTGTCAAAAATCAACTTCAAATCTTGTTGAGGATATAAATTTTTGAAAGAATATTAACAATTAAATTTTGGATTGTAGCAAAATAAAAGACACAAGGGTGCCCCAAGAGTTAGCTCAATCGATCAATCAAGTGCATCGCCAATGGGAGGTCACAGGGTCGAATCCCGAAAGCTCTTGGGGTCAGGTCAGTAAATAGGCCGAGGGGTGTGACCCCCTTCAGGTGGGGTCCACCCTAGTGTTGAACAACCCTTGATGTAGCAGACCCACTAACCATGGGTATTCGTGAACCAGAAGTGAAAAAAAATTGAAAAAAAAAAAAAAGACATAGGGGCCTGAGCCACTGGAATGCTTTTGGCATATACTTATGTAACCTTTGTTTATCACCCACAAATAAAAGCTATAGATTTTTTCGTTGATTGACATATGCGTGTGTGTGTTTATTAATTGAATTTATTATTTTTTTATATGCTTATTAATTTATGTTTGAAGTGTTACCACTAAGAATATGAATTATTATTATTTATGTATTTTAGTGTGATATACATATTATGAATTTTTTGTCATAAAAATTGTAAAAAAATTATAATATAACAAATCAAATTGAAAAAAAATATTATTTTTATTACATTTTACTTTTTAATACCTTTTTAGTCGATTCGACATTATGTTTCATCATTATTATTTTTTAACATAACACTTCATTTAACATGTTATTATAATATCTCCCTCATACTAAATTGTATAACTCATCTCAACACAATTATAATTTTAATAACTAATAAACATATATATTTCTTCTTATTATAACTAATAACTAATCTCATAATATTCCCGAGATGGAACACTTTGCATAAGAAAAGTTTGGGGGAAAGCTACCATTGTCCCATCTAACCACATGACTAAGGGACGTGGCAACATGCTCCCTTAAGGGCTTTGCCATGACATTTGAATGTGACATGAGGGATGCGCCCACACCACCATCTGGTGCCCAGTACATGGATTACTTCCCCTGCAACTCTAAGTCTCAATAGGTCTTCTCAGCCTAGGAACATGTCCTCTCACCTTCCCATCCAATCTAGCTAGCTTGTGTACCTAGTCTTTTGTCATAATCATTGAGGAGTGCCTTAATTTCCATGTTGATGGCTATCATTCACATCACATATGATGGCAACTTAGGGAAATAAGGCATCTATCTAGGCAGTATGCATCTCTCTATTATAATTCTCACTTCAGGAACAAAGGTGGCATTTCTTGTTGTGGAACTGGGGCATAAGCACCATACTCAGCTTTTTTGCAAAATATCTGGGCTATATATTGAAACCCTACTATACTCTTTCTGCCACTAGCATGTGTTGACTACATCCCCCTCTACAGGAATTTTAGTTGAGAAATCCAATTCACTAACAAGTCCTACTTCGTTACTCCAATGTTTTTCATCTAGAGCACAGGACCACAGTTAGTGTTAGTGGTCGAGTTTCACTTCTGAGATGAGCAACACATTGCATTTTTGGGTTGTTGTGTTCTAGTGCAGGAAAAAGTTCTCTCCTCTTTAGTCTCATTGCATTTCCTCTCAAGTTCGCCATTCATTTTTCTTGGCTTGGTTTCCACTCTCCTTATTGTTGTGTTACTAGTTTTTGTCTCTTCCACATCATTTTTCTCTTCCCTCTAGCATGTTTTGGTTTCAAATAATCCATGTCACACAGTGTCTAGGGGTTGTATTTTTCTTATCTCCTCTAATCCCCACAGACTCATATCCTTTTTAGTTCTCTTTCAAGCCTTCCCTTTCAACTTGGGTCCCACTCTGTAATAGTACTTTGGCATTTACCTTACTCTCCTCCCACCCCTATCTCATTTCTGACAATTCTCCCCACACTTCCTGGAATAGTTTCTCTCCTTGTGCAGCAAGAATTCCCTGTCAATGCACTCATGTTCATCATGGGACATCATATTATTAGTAGCATGGAGAATGGGGATGCACACGGGTTGAACTCATAGATGAAGGTTTGACAATATAGTTTTAGGAACTCACCCCTCCTCCAATCCAAGAAAATCTCTCACATGTTGAGAAGGATATTGTCGTATATAGTTCATTCTTTCAAATAACTAATAGTTATACGCAAGGATGGTATAACTAATATATGTACATGGTGGACATCTGCTGGCACATGAAATATTTGTTGGAAAAGTATTATTGGACAAACACAAAAGTTGAGAGGACCTAATCCTTTGTATGGAACACATGTATAGGCATCTATCTGATCTAGATCATAGGCTTGAGAACATCGAAAAGCACATAGGCATCCCTAGAATTTTGATGCAAAGCGGGAGCCTTAAAATATTCAAAGGGTTTGGGCCATTCTTCCAAGGTGCCCTTTCCATTTCTTGTCCAAGGCATGCTTTCAAGTGACTAGGAATAAAATTGGTTCCTATATTTGCCTTGAACCAAATTGGGCTACCAAAGTGACCGACTCTAAGCTTGGATTGAAGTTGACATGAATTTGGTGGATGGATTGTTGGGAGAAATTCTCCTTTAATCCAGTGGCTTTCAGTGGATTCATAGGATCAATTATTAAAGGCTACCTTTTTTTTGTCATATATGTTACGTTATTGGAATCTAAGGGTTCAATGCCCTAAGTCCTTTCCCTGGCATGATAAATAGAAAGTGTGGTTTTATATACCAGAAAAAAGGTCTGTTGTAAAAAAAAATTGACGGTCACACATAGATGGTTCTTGAGCTAAATGCCACCTAAAATTCTCATAGTGCTAAGCTAACTAACTCCTCTCCGTACTTGGGTAAGTTCGGTTTTCCCCCTTGTGCTCATTCCTTCAATGTTTATGTTTCTTATTTCACTTTATGTTCATCTACTCCCTATTCCCAAGACGAGGGTTTGGATCCCTTTCCCCATACCTAGTTAGTTTATTGTTCCCTTCCCATCACTATTGGTGGTGTGTCGGCCTATGATCCATCTGTGTTATTTTCCCAACCCCGAGAGGTTATGTCCCACTTGCTCATTGCTCTGTCTATTCTCTGCGAGCTTACTTATGAGATTGATGTTGTTGGCTCCTCTTCTCCCTTTGTTCCCTCACTGGCTTGCTTCCTTCATTCCCCTGCATTTGCCCTTTTCCCCTAACCCTCTGTTCCCTCACCTGCCTAAAGCTTGTACTTTAGTTCTAGCTTAGCCTCCCATCACCTCATGGCCTCTTCCTGTGGTGATTTAATAACCTCTAGATATGTGCTTAGATCCAAATATTGTTATGGTAATGCTACTTGTGTTAGTGGGGGATAGCTTCAAAACCCCTTCTCTTCAATCATGTTGGACAATAATCCTTCTTATGTAGAGCACAACAAAAGGTAGTGGTTGATATCAAATCTGGCGGCCTCAATTCACTATTCCTAGGGCCCTTAGAATAGGGAATGCCCTTGCTAGGTCTTCCTCATGAGGGTTCTTTCATTCAATGTCAGAGTGTTAGGGGGCGCCCATAAGAATTTATCATAAAGTGATTGATCATGTGTCATCAACCCGACAGTATCCCCCTTCAAGAAACTATGTTGGATGGTTCACATGCTCATGCGATTTTGGATTTGTAGCTACATAGATGATCCTTTATAACTTTTGACTCCTTTGACCTCTCTAATGGTCTACTCACTGCTTCGTGCCCATATCTTGGTGCTATTTCTTCCTCTATCTCCTATTCCGCCATTCTCATTCATTTGAATATCAAGGAACTGGAATTGCTCCTCAAGGTGGTGAATAACTTTGGCCCGTACGCAGACCACATCCCATTTTTGACTTGATTTGGAGAAGAAGGGTTCATTCATGGAATTATGATCTTGATTGGGAGGATTTTAACTTTACTTTTTTGTTGTACAAAGTTTGGGTTGAAAATCTGTGTGCTAATCCCCAAAGCGATTTTCCCCCTCCTTAATGGAAAAGTATCACCTCGATGATGTCGAGCCTACTGATCTCTTCCCTACTTGGTGTAATGGCAGATATAGAGGGATGTTATTTCAAAGAGACTCAACCATTTTTTATGTTTTGAATATTTTTTCAATAGGCTCTTGCGAGCTAAATATTTGGTATCCTATGGAGGGCTTTCTGACCATGTCCCTATCATTTTTTCTTAGACCTTGAAGAGCCCAAGATGCCTTCCCCCTTAAATTTCAATAAAATTTGGTTCTCAAAGCCTGAATTTAGGGATTTTATTACTCTTTCTTGGGTCCCCTTATCCCCTTCTCACTCAAGTCGTATATGGCTCAATTTGCAAATAATATTGCTCATGTCAATAAGATCATAAAAGAATGGCTCCCCCATTACTTGCAAAAAGTTGAGGCCGATTTGGTCAATGCTAAAACTCTCATTCGAAATTTCTTTGAGGAACATGCTTTGATTTCTTTCTCTAAGACGGATTTGGCTTATCTCCAGGACCTCAAATCCAAGTTCCACAAGTTGTAATTAAATGAAGAAACTAAGTGGTGTTTGAAGAGTTGAGCTCTTTGGATCAAAGAGGGGGACAACAACACAAAATTATTACATCAATATGAGAACTTTCACAAGAAACTAGACTCTTTATGGGATATTCAGGATCAATTGAGCTATGTTTATCATTCCTTCTAGGACAAGGTGAGGATCAATGCTAAATATTTTGAGTACTTGTTTCATGAAATTTCCCGTAGGTGACTTATCTAGGAGATTTTAATGGCCATCTCAAATTTGAAAAAAAAATTACGGAGGAAAAAAAATACTTCCCTTGAGGAGGAATTCTATGTTGGTGAATTCTAGGCCACCCTAGAGTCCATGTAGACCCGCAAGGTCCCTAGCCCTGATCGTCTCCCTCTAGAATTTTATACCAGCTTTTTTGACCTTCTAAAGAATGATCTAGTTCTAATGGTCAACAAATCTAGAACTTTGGGATAGGTTATTGGTTCTCTCAATTATACCTTCTTGGATTTGATTCTGAAGAAGAAAGAGTGTTTATCCTTTGAATAGTTTATACCCATATATTATTGCATCATTATTTATAAGATTATTACCAAGATTATTGCTTGCTAATTAGGCCCATTCTCAGTTCTATCATTTCAAGGGAGCAATTTGGCTTCCTAAAAGAAAGACAGATCCACGATGCAATATCTTTGGCCCATGATGTCATTAAATCTATCCAAATGGATTGTTGGGAAGCCTTAATTCTTAAGTTGGATCTTACCAAGGCATATGATCACATAATCTAGATCTTTCTTCAACTAGCTCTAGTTCAAATGGGTATGAGTTCGTTAGTCATCAATTAGATTATGGGTTTTGTTCGGTAAGTTTCCTTTGTTGTCCTCCTTAATGGTCCCTCATCTTGGTTTTTCATGCCTTTCGAGGCCTTTTTCAATGTTGTCCTTTATCCATGTTTCTATTCCTTATCATGACAGACACTCTTAGCAGACTACGACTTGAAGCTAGGAGGCAACACTCTTTTCGAGGTATTAAGGTAGCCTCATTCTCCTTGTCTCATCTACTCTTCGTGGATGATTTTCTCAACTTTTGTAAAGGATCTGTTGATGCGGTCAATACCATGAAATTCATTTTAGACCTATTTTGCAAGGCCATGAGCATGGTCATTAATATCCATAACTCTTTTTATATCCTTGCTAACGTCCTTAATGTGGACTTTCCCATCATCTCTTCTATGTTCCCATTCCCTTAGTGTCCTTTAGATGATGGATTTGAATATCTGGGTTTTCTTTTTAATCCTTTTGGATACAGGTATGCAAATTGGCTTTGGCTTCTCAACAAAGTTGAAACTCATTTCTCTTGTTGGGTTAATCGTCTACTCTCCCATGGGGGAAGACATGTCCTCTTAAAGTCCCTCATCGAGAGTATCCCAATTTATTGGATGTCTATTACGTAAGTGCCTAAAGGCATAATCACGAAAGTCAAAAAGATCAGTTACCATTTTGTTTGGGATGGCTCTCGATTCGATAAAGGCATTCCTCTAGTCAAGTGGGAAATTGTGGCTTCTTGAAAGAAGTATGGTGGTTGGGTGTTAAAGAACCCTTTTGTGTTTGGTCATGCTCTTGCAGCAAAATCCTTGTGGTGTCTCACAGACTTTGTCACAATAGACAAATATATTCCTGGTTGCTCAATTTTGGATTCGTACAGTCTAGAAAGGAAGCTTGTTTAAAGTTCCATGTTTTGGAGGACCATGGTTAAGGCTTTTGATAGGATTGGACCATGGGTAGCCTAGAAGCTGGGGAATGGGAATAAGGCTAGAATCGATGAGGATCCATGGCTTTGCACTAGCAATTTCCATAAAGTCTCTGATCCTCTTCTAAAATTTCTTCGCCCGACCAATATTTATCATGTCAGTGATGCCAAATCTCCTAGCTTCCATGGTGTTGGTAGAGTGGCATGGATTTTAGCAGATGATCTCAATATACTTTCTCCTCTAAGGGAAGAGTGGAACAATTTCATCAGAGCTCTTATCTCTAATTATATTGGATTACATGATAATCAAGAGGATCTTCTCATTTGGAGAAAAAATCTTGTTACTAGAAACTACACTACAAAACTAGGCCATGATGCTTATTTTGAATTTCGTTTTTTTTTGGGAGCACAAAATGGTGGTGGTCCTCTTTGTGGAAACTTCATGTGTCACTTAAAGCCATAATTACAACCTGGTTGGCCTTAAACAACAAATTGTTAACTTGGGATATTCTCTCTCACAGAGGATGGCAAGATCCTAGCATATGTATTTTATGCAAAAATTCCCTTGAAGTCTCCTCTCATTTATTTATCTCATGTGTGTTTATAGTGCAAGTTTGACGATTGGTGGCTGAAGTTTTTAATCCTAAAGTTGTATGGTCGGGACCGAATGTTCAACATTGTTTTAGATTGTAGTTATGTGATAAATAAGTCTCTCAATTGGGTGGTTTTATGTGCATTTTTGTCAACTGCATTTAGTGGGCACACAATGTCTCTTTCTTTCAGTCTAGAAGGGTTGAAGCTCATTCGCTTACAATTCTAAATATAAAACTAGTTGTTGGCTTAATGGGGCCTGACCCAAGTTCAGAAATGTTTAGCCAAACAAATCCCAACACTACTGGCCCTTTCGGCAATAGATCACGGAACACGGACTGAGGTATCACCCAAGGTAGTATGGGAGCGTGTTGGAACCAGGTTTCTGCACCCTAGGGATGTCTTGATGTGGTCTGGGTTTGTGCGGAGCAATCCTACGCGTAGCGTTGCTTTCCTGCAGCTGTATTCTCAAGGCAACTACCTTAGTCAAGCGCTAATGCAAGTTACCCTTTTATGTGCTTATATTTATTATAGATCTTTGGTTATATACGAAGGTACAACACTTCCAGTTATTATTCAATATAGACATATATGCGCGTAAACATAAATCAGGAACAGTTGCATAAACCAAAATCGAGAACAAATACATGATAGTTCAGAATCAACTTATCTTTATTAATTCCCTTTATCCGATTACAATCAACTTCCTGCCCTGCGCACACAACTGCAGGGATCCGTGCACACAGCTGCAGACTCTAACCAGGCCTTCTCGCACACAGCTATGGAGCCTCTATCTCCTATTACAACCCAAACTTGCACTTACTGACTCAGATCCACTATCGCGTTCAGACGCCCATATTACTTCTATTACCAAAAGCTACCTTACACATAGAGCCTTGCTCTTATTTATACATTCCCAGGCATGCCGACACATTCTAGATTAACTTATACTATTTTAGGGCGGACTACCCTTGGACTTAACCCATTGCAATTCGTGCTCTGTGCACTTTGCGGAGCTTTTACAGTACAATACCCAAAAATGTGGGCTTCAAGTCCCAAAACCATTACGCGGGGGATCCGCTACCCAATAGGCCCCCAACACAATCATCGTGACTCATTCCGAGTCACTCGTTGGTGCAGCGAGACGCACTGCCAAGGCTTCGCGGTTCACCATCCCTGTGAGTGACTTACTGCACTTCGTTTTTCCATCCTTGCTTCTTGCAACACTTCTTCAAACTCTTGCTCCATGTCCCCTACTAGTTCGTGTAACCGATGATGCTCATTCTGCTCTGCTCGGTTAACACAAAGCAGCTCCTCATAGGATTTTAGTTATAGCTCAGATGCCAAAGCCATGAACTCGTTGTGCAAGTACAACAAGTTTGCAATTTCTGGTCCCGTATACTCAATATCTGCTACAACTTGTGTTGCATTTTTTCAAGAGAGATGTTGTTGTCCGCAAGGTCCCAATCTTCAAGGTTCCCCATAGGCATGTAGCCAAGGGTTGCACTTGTCCACGATATCCCAAGATTCACCATCTCGCCCTTATCTTTCATAGATCGTTTACCCGACCAAAGGTTTCGCAGCGACATCTGAACCAGTCCTGCTATCTATCTGGGAATTTGTAGTATGTCTCTTACCACTGGTGTTGAGCTCAACACAATGACTTTGGCCGTCGGCATGTCCCAAAGGCCCTGCAAATCATCGAAGTTGGACGGGTCCATATCTAGCAAATAACTCAATAACTTAAATTTCACAGTGCCATGGTTTGTTCGGTAGATGACTAGCTGTGATTTATAAGCCAACCAATATTCAAATTTGACCGTTCCCTGCTTTTCTGGTTCATTAATGCAATATGTACTGGAGATCGTTTCAAATCCAGTACTGAATTTATGTTTTAAATGCCCGTCGTCTACTCCTTGTTGCCACAGATTGAACATCTTGTCACAAACAGTGACCTTAACAGTCACTTTCACGCCCTTTTGCGCAATAATGCAACACTTTATGCGCGACCGTGATTCCTATAATAAACGCTTCTTACGCAAAACCCTGTTTCCATGCAACTTTCCTATAGACTCATTTATAGTCCCACGCCTTCTTTCAACTGCTTGAAGTGTTAAGACTATACTTCGGTCGGTCAGTCAGGCAGCCGGCTCACTCATGTAGAGCTTCAAGCGACCGCCATTTACCTTTCCTGGGAAGGGCTCTCCATTAAGCTTGTCGAGCTAGACCGCACCCCCATCTGTGACTTCTTTGACGACATATGGTCCTAACCAATGCATTCAGAATTTTCCAGGGAATTTCTCGAACTTGCTATCATACAGTAATACCAAATCATTGGCTTTGAATGTGCGCAATTTGATGTGGCGATCGTGCCAAGCTTTCTCATGTTGTTTCTGTACTTGTTGATGGAAGCCTGCTAGAAATTGTTCTTCCTCTAGTTCTTCCAGTTGCGTGAGCCTCTCTTCCAATGCTTCACGGTCAACCATGTCTGTCATCGCTGTTATCCGCAAACTAGGTACAATGTATTCCATTGGCATGACGGCTTCCATGCCGTAGACTAACGTGAACGGTGTTTGCCCTGTCAATTTTTTGCATGTGGTTTTGTATGCCCATAACACATTGGGTATGCGTAAATCCCAATCGATTCATTGTGCGTTACATACTTTAGTCAATGCAGTCTCCAGAATCTTGTTGAATGCTTCTACAGTCCTGTTTGCTTGCGGATGGTACGACGTGCTCTGCTGATGATACACATGGAATTCTTCAGTGAGTGCGCTGACAGTTTCATTTAGGAAGTGTGTTCTTCGATCACTCATTAGAATTTTTGGGCATCCAACCCATGTCAAGACGTTGTCAAATAAAATTTCGCACCCATAACATTTGTGCAGTCCTTAACCGGCTATGCTTCTGCCCATCTAGTTAAATATTTTGTCACAGTGATGATATAGCACGCACCTGTCTTCCCTTGAGGGGTGATAGGCCCCACAAAGCCTATGGCTAATTTATCGAATGGCTACAACGTCATTTGTGGATTGAGTGGCATATCATCCCTTCGCAATGGTTTCCCAGTCTCCTGACATACGTCACAGGCCTGAAAGTATGCTTTTGAGTCCTGATGTAGGGTTGGCCACCATAGTCTGACACGAAGAATCTTCTGTGCTATCACCTGTGTTGCATAATGTCCTCCTGCAACCCCTCCATGTGCTTCAGCGAGGATCTGTCCTCGTTCAAATTTAGGTACATATCTTTGTAATATTTCATCATTTCCCATTTTGTAGAGGTGCCCCGTGATAACAGTAAAATCCGCAATGCGTACCACCAATTCTTTCTTCTACTGGACTAAATACCCCTATGGCACAGTCCTTGTGGTTAAGAAGTGGATTATATCCTCGAAGTAACCATCCCTGACACGCACTGCATATAGTTGTGCATCAGGTAGTCCTTCCTCTAAATTTGTTGGCTCCTCACCGTTCTCAATTCGGGACAGCTGATCTGGGACTGCGTTTAGGCGTCCTGGCTTTACGATGACCTCGAAATCATATTCTTGAAACAATAACAACCATCTACAAATGTGCCCCCCCAACACAAGCTTGTTCACTAGGTATTTCAACACAGAGTGATCAGTATACATTTTAAAATGCCCACCAAGTAGATAGTGGCGGTATTTTTGGAGCACATATACCATCGCTAATCCCTCACGCTTAGTAGTGGAGTAGTTTTTTTTTGCTTTAGACAATCGTCGACTTGCGAACGCGATCGGGTGATCAATGCCTTCCGCTCCTTCCTGCGTAAGTACAACGCCCAACGTGATACACAACGCATCAATGTGTACATGAAATTCAATGTCCCATTTTGGGAAAACCAAAATGGGGGTGGATGCCATCTTTTCCTTTAGAATATCCGGACTCTTTTTATTGTCATCATTCCAACAATATGTAGCATCCTTTTTCAACAATTGTTCCATTGGTGTCGTGATTTGTGCATAGCCCTTAATAAACTTTCGATAGTAGCCAGTGTGACCCAATGTGGTACGGAGTTGTTTGACATTGTGTGGTGCTTGCAGATTGAGTATGACAATAATCTTCACAGGGTCCACCATCAAGCCTTGTTTGTAGACTACATGGCTGAGCAAGTTGCCAAAAGGGACGAAGAATGTACACTTTTTAAGATTTAGCACAATCTGGTGTCGACGACACGTATTTACCATCAACCGTAAGCTTGCTACATGTTTCTTGACTAGCCCAAATACAGTCCAATCATTAAAATAAACCTCCAAAAACTTATGAATGAATTCTTTGAACACAGCCACCACTATGCGTGAAAATATCGCTGACGCGTTCTTCAACCCGAAGGGCATAACAATGTACTAAAAACATCCCCATTCGGTCATGAAGGTGGTATTGCTCCTATCTTCTGACGCGATCTTGATCTGATGGTACCTCGAGAACCCATCCATGAACGAGTACGCTTCTTGTCCACCAACATTCTCCAGGACTTCATCTGTAAACGGGGTCAGGAACGGGTCATGAATGCAGGCATCATTCAGTTTTTGGAGGTTCACGTAGATTTGAATTTTTCCCTGTTGTTTTTTTTCCTGTACTATCATAGGGCTCACCTAGTCATACTCTTCCACAGGTTCAATAATTCATGTTGCAAGCATTTTGTCCAACCCTTCGTGGATTTTTTCCTTATATTTAGGATTCAAATGGTAAGGACGCTGCTTAACTGGATTCGCATCTGGTTTCAGAGTTATCTTCATCATCCCTGGGTCACCGAGAATCCCCTTTAACTCTGTTATTTTGGTTGTGAATAGGTCTTGATATTCACGCAGTAACTCGACGACTTTATCCATTGTGGCCTCATCCCAATAGTCCCCCAGTGTCACGTACTTCGGCTCCTCATCTGTACCAATGTTTACCTGTTTCGTTTTTAGTGGCACTGTGATGTCGGGGTCCTCAATCAACGGTCCTCGAATTTCATGGTTCCCTTCTGTTTCCGGGATTTTAATGTTTCGGGGGTCCTCATCATCATCCTCTACTTGCATGTTGTAACATTCTAAGGCATGGCTTAACTGATATGATCATTCTGGTTGAATGAATTTTTCTGGTTCCTGTGGTATTTTGAAGATAGCAGCTTTCACAATTTGCAGCGCATCATCAACAATATCCATCCATTGGTCTTCAAATAAGAACGTTAATAAAAACCCTTCATGCAAGATATTTCATTCGCCCATACCATATCATAGCTCTGTCTCAGTATACCAATTTCTGGGGATGACATCCAGGGTATGATAGAATAAATGTACCCATTCAGGCTAGGGCTCTTTGTCATAGGCTTTGGTCCATTTTGCGAGGTGCATGCGCGGGTCATCACGTCCATCATATTTCTCGGTTACTTGTAATTCCGACTTCCAAAACCTTAGTTGCATCATCCTTCTGCAATCACACTAGTTTTCAAAATTCCCTTCATGCGTTCCCCACCAACGTGCAGGTGTTGCACGCAACACCCACTTTAATGCATCGAACCTCTAGTGCTCTAGTACTTCACTCTCAAACTTGCTCAAGAATTCATCCACTGTTGTTAGTCCTTCATATGTTGGTAGATCTTGAGCCTGGGTAGTTACACAACGTAGTGATTTGGTCTTCATATTACAATTTAGTGTCATCACTTCACTCAACCGATTGTACCATCGCTCATCTTCTTTGTCAGACTCCGACAAGCAAGATTATGTGTGCTCCCACGGGGTCCTTTCATCTGCATTTGGATGTAGCCTTCCCGGTTTCGCGTGGTCATTTTGTAGATACAATCTAACTCTTCGTCTCTTCCATCGTCGTGCACAAGTTCTATGTAATGCTTTTCTTCAGCGGGATCCAATGGAGCTATCACACGTAGGGACTTTTTCTCAAAAATCATTTTTCGCTTCTTAAGATTGATGCCTCCATTCATATTCGTTGCCCAGTCTATTCTGAGTAAGGCGAGGTAAGGGTTATTGTCATCTACAATCTCTATTACCTCGAAATCTGTTTGTGTGCTCGCACCATCGATATCCACTGTTACTCTTGTCAATCTTCCCATGGGCAAGATCTTTTGTTGGTTTGCCATCCATAATTGAGTGGGATACCACTGTAGTGCGGACCTGCCCATGTGTTCCCAAGTCTGTTTCGGTAGTATGTTCGCGTCCGACCCTAGGTCTAAGATTACATGATCCATCTCATATTTGCCCATTTGCGTTGTCAACCGCATTTCCTAACTGGTGCGTCGAGCATGCTTCCCCATTTGTCAAACTACGCACGGCTCCCTTGACCCTGCGCACCTAGCGATCAACTCTTGTAGTCCTTTAACTGCCTTATTATCACGTAGCAGTTTCATACATGTCTCTAAAAAGGTAGTTAGCATCGAGGGATCCAGGCTCATCTCTGGTTGATCCCTATTACCTGAAGTAGAGACCTCCATGAAGCTCTTCTTAGCTTCCATAAATGTTTCTTTTGTGTGGCCCAAGTCAAATTCAGGTTCCTTTACAGGAGCCTTACGTACCTAGGTATCCTCTTCAGGCTTCTTCCCCTTATCTTCCCCCGTGGTCGCGCCACTTCTGAGCATCATGTTTATGTTGGGGTCATCTTCACGTGGTTTGGACCTCATCATTTGGATATTTTGCATTAGAGTGGGTTGCAGCACCCCTTTTTCGCGCATTTGTGCAATCAGTATCGGACAATCTATCATTTCATGATCAAACTGTTCACAGTACAAGAAAGATAGTCTTGTCGGGTTGGTACAATCACAAGCGTAGTGCCCAAGGCCTCCGCAATTGTAACAAATTAGTTGTCCATGGCCTCTCCCGCGCCCCATTCCCCCGCGACCTCGACCTCACCCTTGGAAGCCACCCCGCGCTATTGCTGCAGCTGGATCGAGGCCTCACGTTTCTGTCTACATTCGATAAGCTAAAGTCCTATCCATCGTTAATTCATAGCTTCGACATGTTCGCTCATCATGACCCACTGATCTACAGAAATTACAGTACAGTTGTTGTGGAGTCTAAGTATATTTCTGCAACAGGTGACAGTTGTTTGTTGTGTGCTTTCCTCCTACCTGACAAATTGCACCAGAGAGCAACAAACACACTCAGACCTGCTTATGCCTCTGGTCTCAATGGCATCAGTCCCCCTCCTGCCAAATAGTTCGCAAATAGAGGATATTGATCCTTATTGTGACCCTGTCCTTTACAGTTTATACACCACACTTCTTCATGTGCCTCTGGCTAGGGCGCCCTATCCTGCTTCAAACTCTGCATCTCTAAGCATAGGTTTTGTAGTTGTGTGTGGATTTGCTGGACTCCCAACCCTGGATCCTGTATCGGTTTTTCGTGCAACCTCATCGCCATTTCCAATGCCTCTGCCTGGGTTGAGAGCTTTTGTTGTGATAGTGTTTTCCTCAGGTGTGGTGTCAAAGACGCCACAAACCACGCGCGGTGCTGCGTGTCCGTCAGTGTCATATTAGCCTCGCAGATCTTACTTTTCAGCCTTTGATCTAGATCCCAGGGGGTTTCACCTAGCATCCTATAATCGACTGTGTCTCCGATTTCAGTAAACTAAACTCTCTGTTCAATGCACTTTGAATTTTTGTTATTCCGGCATTCAGGTGATCATTTGAGTGTTTGATATACCAAGTCAGCGCATGATCCTGCAACGCACTTACCAATGTGGCCTTTTTAATGTTAACATCCATAACCCCGTGTGCTTCCCACACTACCCTTACTACGAATCAAAACCGATCGAGATATTTGTTTCCTACTCCTTTGAATATAGGCAACTTGATCGTGCTCGCCATGCTAAACTGCTGGTTTGGTGGAGGTGGACTAGGCGAAGTTGGAGGCGAAGAAGGTGATGGGAGTGGTGGCATTAGTGGAGATGATAACTGCGGAATGCGCTACCCGATCAAACTAACCGCACTCCTTGGAGAAACCCAAGCGTGCTCTTCCTCACTTGCTTGCGGCGGTGAAATTAAAGGGATGTTTCCTAACCCTTCAATCCCTTTGAAGATCCTTCTGCTTCGCGTCATTCCACTCATTAATGTATGCACGTCACCTGTTTTTCACATAACAGCATCTTAATCTAGGTATTCAAAGACTTGATGTACTTACCTCGTGGTCCTTTGGGAAAACTTCTTTCGGCTTCGTTGTAGCTGACAATTGTGTATATCGCAAATTCAGTGATAAACCCTCCTATTATCCGATCCAACCAATTATCTACGACCCGCATGATCTTATATTCAAACACCTCTAACTTGCGTACTAACTCCATAGTCCAAACTATCGGTTGATCAAGCTTGCACCTTCTCGTGCTATCTGTTAGCCTCATGATCCAAGCATATAGTTTCAAAGAGAATGTCAAGAAGAAGACCTCGTGGATTTCTGTATATATGAAGCGATCCAACCACCTTTTCTCAGATATCTATGGAGTTTTGTTTTCATGTATTACGAACTTGTGCAGCTTCTGATCCAACCAATATTCAAGTTCTTTCTTTGTAGGGTTCCAACGTCCCGACATCAGACATCCCTTAGGCAGATCTCGGTCCTGGAAACGGAACCATTTGTTGGCTTAATGGGGCTTGACCCAGGTTCATAAATGTTTAGCCAAACAAATCCCAACACTACCAGCCCTTTCGACAACAGACCGTGGAACGTGGACTGAGGCCTCACCCGAGGTAGTATGGGAGGGTGCTGGAACCAAGTTTCTACATCCTAGGGATTTCTTGATGTGGTTTGGGTTTGCGCGGAGCAATCCTACACGTGGCATTACTTTCGCGTAGCTGTCTTCTCGGGGCAACTACCTTAGTCAAGCACGAATGCAAATTACCCTTTTCTGTGCTTATATTTATTATAGATCTTTGGTTATTTATGAAGGTACAACACTTCTAATTATTATTCAATATAGACAGATATGCACATAAACATAAATGGGGAATAGATGCATAAACCAGAATCGAGAACAGATACACGATATTTCAGAATCAACTTATCTTTATTAATGACCTTTATCTTATTACAATCAACTTCTTGTCCTGCGCACACAGCTGCAGACTCTAACCAGGCCTCTGCGCACACAGCTGCAGAGCCTCTATCTCCTATTACAACCCAAACTTGCACTTACTGATTCAGATCTACTATCACGTTCAGACGCCCATATTACTTCTATTACCAAAAGCTACCTTACATTTAGAGCCTTGATCTTATTTATACATTCCCATTCCCATGGTCCGTGGACCATGGGCAGGCCGACACATTCTAGATTAACTTATACTATTTTAGGGTGGGCTACCCTTGGACTTGACCCATTGCAATTCGTGCTCTGGTTTTACAGTACAATACCCAAAAATGTGGGCTTCAAGCCCCAAAACCGTTACGCGGGGGATCCACTGCCCAACACTATCTAAGGAATTTTAAGTTGAACCTAAAGGAGGAAAATCCATCACCTTATCATGCCCATCCTTCATTTTGAGATTCCTTGGGGTTTTTTTGATGGTGCCAGCTAGGGGCACCCTTCATTGTGTGGTGTTGGTGTTATCCTTTTGCTCTCCTAGTCACATTATGTTCAGATTCATTATGCTCGGGAAAGAGGATCAAACAATAAGGAAGAATTTCTTGCTCCTAGAACCTTATTTTCCACTACCCCTATAAAAAAGTCAAAGACTTCAAGTGTTGGGGGATTCTAAATTGGTCATTGACTGGGAAAATGGAAAAGTTCATGTGGAAAACATCATCCTTGTCGCTCTCTCTCAAGAAATCAAGGATGTTTGGGGATCCTTCGATTGGATAAACTTTTCTAACATTCATAGGGAACTCAACTCATACGCATACTCTTTATCCAAGGAGGCCATATAGCAATCAATCGACACTTTCCTTATTTCAGAATTCATTGACAAGGAGGAAAGTCAATCTATGGTTTTCCATTTATAAATCATCCTTTCTTAGTGGTCATGTTGTTATATGTTGATAATTTCTACATGGACTATACAAGGATCTTTTAAGCTATGGAAGGTCTCTATTTTTTGTTTTGACTATTCGGGTGGTTTGATTGGTTGCTCTATTATGTATATTAGCATGTAATGTGCCTAGGTTGTTAACCCCGCCCC
>APFE031502953.1:0-60144 GCA_000404065.3 Pinus taeda | reverse complement strand
AATATATTTAAATTTGATATTAATCAAATTTAATGTATTAAGAAAAAACGATCACATAGGAGATTTTTTGTTGACAATTTCGAACCATCCAGTGTAGTGTATCCTCCAGGCAAGAATCAAGGGACCTGAAGAAATTCTCCTATGTGATTTCTACCAAAAAAAAATCTTAATTCAATATGGATCACAAATCCTCAATTCGCAAATTTAATGTGTTTAAATAAAACCAAATAGTTGAAAGAGGAGTCTTTAGCTATTCTCACTTAAATTCAAATTTGAAATTAAATTTTAACTTATGATAGGGCTGAAAAAATAATTTGCACCCAGCGTGCTTGATATGACGGTTGGGGCAGATGGCTTTCGCTCCCCCCAACCGTGTTCGATCCCTGCGAAGGTCCCCCCTTCGGCGATATGTGACGGCTTTGCTGTATCAACCGGCTTCGACCGTATTCTCACTGGCTTCGGCCTCATTGTATTCTGGCTTCGGACTGGCTTCGGCCTCATTGTATTCTGGCTTCGGCCGTATTCTGACTGGCTTCGGCCATATTGTATGATTGTAAATGTGATTTTACTTGTGAAAAAAAAAAGGGCTGAAAAAATAAGCCTTACCCGTTCTCACTTAAATTCAAATTTGAAATTAAGTTTTAACTTATGATAGCGCTGAAAAAATAAGCCTTACTATAAATATGTCTTCGTATATTTCAATTTTTGCTAAAATCATAAATTTGGTGAATATCTATTGACGCATCCCTGATGATAGGTTGGGTTCACAAAACTCTATAACAAGTCATTCCTCATCTATAAAACGATCCTCACTTGTATGGATTCATTATTTAACAAAATCATAAATTCCTACATAAATAATTCTAATAAATTATCAAATTTTTAATTAAAAAAAATCTATTTCTCCCTACATACATATTTATTTTTTTGAATTTATCATTAGAATATATATATATATGTGTGTGTAACTTTAACTTATTTGTAATATTTTTTATATAGTGAGAAAATTGATCATAATTTAGTTGTCAAATCAATTGTAAGAAAAATGATCTGCAAATGCATATTAATTCATCAAATTTATTCAAAGAAAACCACTTTATTTAGAATTATCCTTTAATGGTTAGTCACGTGATAAGCTTTCACTTTTGCCAAAAATATAAGTTTTACTATTAACTATTTCCTTAATCAGGAAAAATAAATAATTAATAATAAATAATAATAATAAAAAAAAAATAATATTAAAACTTACTAATAACTTATATAACTATTTATTATGAGAAAATGTATTTAAAAAATAAATCAAAAAAACAAAAACAAAAAATCAGCTGGTTAGAAAATTATCTTAAAATAGAAGAAAGTATAAATATAATCAAAGTAGTGAAACAAAATTCTGCTGGTTAGTAAATTATCTTAAATTAGAAGAAAGTATAAATATAATCAAAGTAGTGAAACAAAATTCTGCTGGTTAGTAAATTATCTTAAGTTAGAAGAAAGTATAAATATAATCAAAGTAGTGAAACAAAATTCTGCTGGTTAGTAAATTATCTTAAATTAGAAGAAAGTATAAATATAATCAAAGTAATTATCCAGGGGACCGCCATTAATATTTAGATAATGCCAGCTCTGCCCGTTGCATCATACAACGTGGCATCCTCAAAATGCTTACTGCCATCATCTCCATCAGATGTAGAGTTGACACTGTACAACGTGGCAGCAATGGAACCTGCAACTTGCAAGTTAAAGTGGCCCTGGCGCTGGGACCATAACTGTGTGATGAACATTTTGGGCACCTGACACCATTACTTCCCTCATGGATATTGTCAAGCTAGCACTTGACGATAAATGAAAGGATCGGGTTGTGATACCCTTGTACCAGAAAGCCAAAAAATTATTATTCAAGTCACCATGTAGGTGTGAGTTGATGTGTGGAGATGGCAAATAAAGAAATCCATAGGGTACAATGATTGCAGGCATCTGTAACGTAGGGATGAGTACGGTCGGCCCTTCCACACATGTAGCTCAGTGCATGAATTTAGCCTCGGGAAAGCAAGCCAGGCTCTGTGCATTGGAGTAATAAAAATTCTATCCCAGTCACAAGGGCAAACTTAACGGTTAGAAAATGTTTATTCTGCAGCATACCCATGTGGGAACGCCACTGTCAGCGGAGAAAAGACAAAATTGTATGTGATTAAGCCTACAAAAAATGACATGCATTGATAAAATAAAATTTGAAGTACCTGCAACCTTATATGAAAAAGTTCTCTGGTTGTAAGTCTGGTTCTCGGGACTAGAGTTGACTCAGAGTTGATGTTATACAGACATGGAAGATGTATATATCCTCCATGTGCTCCATAGGTTTAACTGGATTTTCTCTCTGCAACCATTGATAGCGAATCGAGCTGCACTGCAAGCAAAATGGGTATGGATTGGGGATCTGCTTATTTCTGCAATGTAGTTAAAAATTTATGAATTAGGTTGCATATTCAGCTGTAAAAGAGTGAGTTGATGTCGAGTGGAACCTCTCTGAAATCATTGTTCATGCCATGCTGAATTAATATATTAACAGACACGGCCTGTTATGAAAAATTAATACTGGAAGGAACATGTGTCTGCTATTATAGCAAGAGTATTGCTTGTTCCAGGTCCAAGGAAATGCCATGTCTGTGGATATATTCACAAGTATTTTGTTGGTATGAGCAGCATTCTGAGTTTATTGATGATGTCTTTATGACTTCAGAAATATTGGATAGCATTCAGTGCAGTTGGTGGGGAAGGGTAGTTGTGTGAGTGTTTTTTGTATGAGCAATGGGGTCCCTTGAAGGTAATGGTTATGAGTCATATGAAAGTAGGCATGATAATGGTAATGGCAATAACAATGCTTCTACCTTTGAGTTCCCCAAGGGTGGTGGTGGGGATAGGGCAATTCATCACAGGCCTGTTCTAGGGTCACATTCTAAGCCAACCCCTTCAAAATGGGATGATGCCCAGAAGTGGTTGGTCAGTCTCTCTTCAGAAGGAGGAGATCATGGTTATGTTAAAAATAAGTCCAAGACTTCCGATGCACAGAGAAAAATAAGCTTTCTGCCTCGTCAGGGCAAATCCTCTGCACCCAATGCGTCGGAAGCTCTGTCTGTTCCTTCCAGTTTGCCTGCAGCTATGGAAGAAGAGGAAGGGGGATTAAATCAGGATGAGGGAGATACCAAGAAGATTGATTATGGCAAGTCCATGAGACCGATTGATAAGCCCATCGCAGATCCGGTCAATGAACACTTATCTTACATCCCGCCAACTTCAAATGTGAGATCAGTTTCCATGAGGGATATGGGAACAGAAATGACCCCTATGGCAAGCCAAGAACCTTCAAGAACAGGAACCCCTCTCAGAGCCACAACACCTTCATCTAGGAGCCCTGTTACTTCACGGCCATCTACTCCAGGAAGATGCACAACACCAACGGAGGCAATAGAAAATTATCAATTGGACCTGAAAGACCATCATGATTTGTCGGAGAAGCAAGTGCATGAGAAGACTAGAAGGGAAATTATGGCTCTAGGAGCACAGTTGGGGAAGTCAAATATCATGGCATGGGCTAGTAAAGAAGAAGAAGAGCAAGATGCTTCTAAATCACTCAAGACTAATGATATGGAACATACTAAACTGAATGTCCTAGAGGCTAGGGCTGCAGCATGGGAGGAGGCAGAGCAGGTTAAATACATGGCCAGGTGATTCTCTTGTAAACTTTTACTTTTACTTTTCTGTTTGGATTTTCAAACCCCTTATCTAATGCGTGCTTTGTGAAAACAATAAAATATCCATGTTCTACTGAAATAAGGGATGGTGTTAATGCATGCATTCATCTTCCTAAAAATGAAACTTGAGCACGTGTAAATTTACACGACTTTGATTCATGAAGAACGATCTCAACTTTAACATTTTCAAAGTTAATTTTCATCTTTGGAACTAGCCTTTTTTATACCTATTTTCGTTCTGGTCTATGTGCATCTATTTCTGTAGCATTTCATGGCATAGAGAACAACCATAAAATAATATAGTATGATTCTGGTAGATTGATTACGTTCTGGCGTTTCAGTGGAAATTTCTTGAGTATGAAGCTTACTATTGTTACACACGTAGACCGAATCGTGTGTTTATGTATACTGGTGACTTGTATTAAAGTTGTATATTATGTTCACCGATATAGGGATTGCCTTTTCTGATAATATTCTTGATTATGTGTGCCATACCTACTTTGTTTTTAACTATTGTACATTTTTCTCTCTGTAGGTATAAACGTGAAGAAATCAAAATACAAGCCTGGGAAAGTAATCAAAAAATAAAAGCAGAAGCTGAAATGAAGAGAATAGAGGTATCAGCGTATGGAAACCTTATGCATTATGAATGGTAGAAGATATCATCCAATATATATGAATGTTATGAGTGTTAAAGCTAAACAGGCTCAATCCATGGCTTCCTTTGCAACATGATGGTAGGGTATGAGAATGCTATAACCATAATCTCAAAAGTGATTAATAACTTGACTAATTGATTTTCCTCATTTATAGTTTAGATATGAAGCCTGTGCATTGAAGCCCTTGTCACAGTAGAAATTATGGTAAGCCCAGGCACGAGTGTACGTACCTGGACTTGAGCACAATTTTATCCCATAATAACGTTATACAGGGTGCATTACGTACTTTATCCTACTTAGTCATGCATATGCTTCAAAGTAAATTCATAGATGGCTTCCTTTAGAACTTAATGGTAGGGTATTAGAATTCTATCAAAAAAAATAACCATAATCCCAAAAGGTATCAATTAACTTTTGTTTATTTTTGTCACTTTTAATCTAGATTTTGAAGCTTTGCATATTGAAGCCTCTGTCACAATAAATAGAAAAAGTGGTAGCTCTACTAAACTCGTGCACACTTTTATCCAATGGCAATGTTATATAGCATGCATTACTTACGTTATCCTAGATCATATTTATTCTTGTTCGTAGATTTAACAAATGAGCCTACAGTTCTTGGACACATTTCTTTCACTCATTTGGGTCTTAAGAGTGTGCCTTCCTAGGTATTAAAAGGGTATATGCTTAGAGACCAAGAGAAGCCCAACCATAACTTCTCCAACACAATTTGGGTAATTAGGAATCCCAAATCCCTTGAAATGGGGTGAATTCTAGAGTTCCCCAAATAATTTCAACTTTAGAGCAAGAATTTTCCAAAATTTGGTTGACTGAGCATCCAAGCAATGGAATTACACACCTGTGTGTTCTAGATAGTGAACCCATGTTCCAAAGAGGCAATAATGATGCTTTCCCACAATATCTCTGCGTTGATATACCGGAAGTTAAACATTGCACAAGCGTTATAAATGACTAGCTTATTGTAAAGGCTTGATTATTCAAGTAGTTATGTATATAATGGTAGCTGTAGGGTGGTAGATAATCCCACTGACAGCTTGAGATGAATTGTTGTAAGGAGTCACTTCCGTTACCAGCTGAATAATGGATGTGCAAACTCAGCACTTAATTAATAACCATTCCTCTGGCCACATATGATGGCTGTGGCTAATTAGTAAAGCGTGCGGAATTTAAACAGAGCACAAGTAAACCAATGATTTGATGACATTAGAATTTAGAATGTGAATTATATGTTTATATAATGGATCTTTGCTGTGTGTAAAGCATACCACATCAAACATTGAGGATGTTTGGCTGTAGCATGCTATTGCACAGTGCAGCAGCTAATACATTGACCCAACAAATAGAACAAATGAATATTGGGCTGTAGGTGCCAGCCAGCAACGCGAAAGTGCTAGAGTTAATCCGTTAACTAAACCAGCAATCAACCAGATTGATCTTCACACAAGCTTTTAAACACATTATTTGGCATTGAGATTACCCTGGAAAACCAAATGGTAAAAGTTGGTAAGTGAAGCCCTTTCAAGGGGATTTTGCAACTAAAAGCAAACTCTTCAATCCCCTTCATTTTCTTCACTTGCAAAAGTCCATTGAACATTATTTGAAGTGAATAATCAATCCCAAGCTTGCTGGGATAAAAAATCTGCATAAATAAAAATATAAGTTTTGTCCCTACTGGGGATTTAAGTTTTAACCCTTAGAACTGAGTACTAGATTCCAGATTTGAACATCTGTTGAAATACTCAGTGTGCTAGGACTCTAGGAGGATCATTTGATTCATATTTCAATATATTAACACTTCCAACCCATAGCCATATTTTTCGCAATCATTTTAAGGCTTGTGGATGACCCCAAAGTGGGCTATAGCTTGTTGGTTTCTGTGTTTTTCTGCAGGTTTGAAGGTTCAGAACAGAAATCCTTATCTTCATTTTCAGCCACATACCAAGGGTAATATCATGGTATGTCATCCTAAAATTGGTAAGGGTTCTTCACACGAAATCCCTGTGCTTTTCCAAGGCTTTTTCTTTCATTTATTGTGTGTTTTCTTTGTTGTTTTATGTTTTCTATAGTAAGAACTCATTCTCAGAATAGCAAATTTCCTAAACTAACTCCTAGACTCCATCACCCAATAGGAATTATAATAAGGCACTGGTATACTAATCTTGTGGTGTAGGATTTTGTGATTGTAGGGAAGCCTCCCATGACTTTATAGGAATTGACCTAAACAGTGGGCACTTTTTTCTATGGTGTGCCTCCCTAGCATCTTGTTGGACCTTAACAAGACTACTAATTTGGATTGTAATAGTCCCTCAGAAAGAGTAATGACATCTTCATCCTCATTTTTATTCCCTATCAACATAGTTGAGGACCAAGATCATGCTGAAATTGACAACCCCATTTCAAAATCATCACCTCAGTCAGCAAGGAAAAAAAAGGGACCTAAGAAAAGTAAGGGTTCTCCAAAAAGAGGAGCTCCGAAAAAAAGTATGATTTCATGAATATTATCATTAGTGAGCATTGTTTGTAGACGTTTCTGTCAATGGTGCTACAAGTTCCACTGCTATTAGAAAAGAGCTACTCCAGAAAAACATAAATTGGAAGAAAAATTGGACTTACAGAATACATGTTAGGCAGAAGTGACAAAGTAGAGCCATCCTCCACATCAAATATGTATTCTTAAAAACAGTGAAATGTGGGAGATTGCTCTATCCAATGCTTTAGATCATATTTATGTCAAAAGGATAGGATCCAGAATTGTTGTAAATAAAAGGGCTACATTAATAACAACTTGAGCAGTATTCTAAATGCATCGTATACAAAACAATAACCTTGTCATTGCTTCGTTGAGGAGGGTGGCCATGTTATATGCATAAATAAAATACAACATTATAATGATAATAGTAGTAATAGTAATAGGGTACAGTTGTCTATTTAACCAAAAGGCTGGTCTCTTCATGAACATGCCTCCTTAAAGTGTATTTACTATTTATAATTGGGGCTCACCTTCATTGTACATCATTATTCATATATTAATCAATTATTACTCAATATATTATACAGTTGCATAAATATATCTTACAATTAGAGATAAACAAGTTTGTTCATTCCATTATGGCATATCTATGATAGCTTAATTATGTTTTCTCTATCGTATTCAAACGCACTTTTTCTAAATCTGCCCTAAATCCACAACCGCATTGGGTAGGCACTAGTCGTGGTAAATTCCACCATTCATATTATTCAAAAAATAATAAATAAATAAAAAATTCTAGGGTTCCCCCCTTGTGTCGAAAAAGAACCAGCATAAAGCGAGAGGAAGTATTGTTGTGGTGACTTTGGGAAATCTTCCTAAGTGTCTCTAAGGTTGCACTTTGTTAAAGGACTTTGTAACACTTGTAGTGTAAGTTTAGAAGGCTTCACTCACCATCTCTTATTTGGATTGGATCATTATATTGTTTTTCGTCCTTCTCTATGGTTTAAGGTTGGAAAAATCAGAGAAATCAGCTTACAGGAACAGTTTTAGTAGTGGGATCCAGTTTGGAGAATTGGGGTCACAAACCTTTTGGGGTCCAGTTTGAGACCTTAAATGACGTTTTTTGGGGATCACTTTTCTATTTAAACATTGCACTCTTTGGAGCTTTTCTACACTTGAAGACCTTTCCAACAATGCAAGAATCATGTCAATCAGAGTTCGGACTCAAAAGTTATGCTTCTCGGAATTTGACCTATCGTGTTTGACTACCATAATTCAATAGGATGCCAGGTCAGCCCTTGTTAGTCATGGAAATGGGGCTATCCATGTGGGGATGATAAAAAAGACTCTAAAAGGGTTGAGTTGTAACTCATGTTGAGGGTTGAATGGGTCAAATTCAACCCCTAGTTGACTATGGGGTTGTGTTATAACTGGGCCACTAGGAGGAAAAGGGGTTCGATTATATTCTAATGCATTTTGTTTCATAGTAGAGCAAAGTATTTGAGAATGGATAGAGATACGGAAAAACAGAGAGGGTTTGTGTTCTTTAGCCACATCCCACGAGCCACAAATCTCACTACTTTGTATCTTCTTCATTCCAATTCAGAGAAAGAGAGAGAGTAAAACAGCCTCACCTTCTAGTTGGGTTTTCTCCCGAAAGGGTTTCCAAAGTTATATCTTGGTGTTATTGTTGTTTGTGAGTGATTGTTCTTACCCTTTCTCTATTCTCCGCATTTTATATATTACATGAATAAGCAAAAAATAGTAACTTAATAAATCCAGAAATTTAACGAAAATTAACCCTCATAGTATAGATTTCAGATTTCCACATATTTTATCTGTTATGATGAACTGTCATTATGGAACTTTCACGCAACTACAGAACCTATGGATTCTCTAGTATAGTTCCACATGAGTTTGCAAATTTTACATGTAATTTCCACTGCTATGGCAACTGCTGCTTTCTGTCAATCTATATATATCCAAAATCTTTGTAAACTAATAGAATTCTCGTCACTAGTATCGTGTCTCCAACTTGTAGAGTGCCAAAACCTACAAAATCTTCACACCTTTCAACTTATTCTGCAAAAATGTGAAAATAAATAGATTTTTCATGTTTATCTGTGATTATCCTATGGATCTTTACTTGAAATGAAAACATCCGCCTTCTTGGCTAGTCAACATGCCCTCTAAAAACAATAAATCTTCATAGTAATCTAACCTCATCCAGCACCTTGTTTGTTAGTTGCAAATGCAAAAACGAATGTGGAATGAGCTCTTGGCCTAGAAACGTGTCCACTAAATCCACAGCATGCACATGGGTCCATGCCAAGACCCCAACAACACTGATCCAAAGGATTATTATTTCATTCTTTTCTGGAAAGGGTGTGCCTACAACAACAATTGAGGACAATTTCCTTTAAACAGGGAGGAAACATGACGTTTATTTAGGTGAAAAAAGTATTTTCTTATTAAGGAAATAACTGAAATCTCACTGATTGCTCTGCCTAAGTCCACCAAACACCTCACCTACTTCTACATAACTTTTCACCTACCTATACACTATCATCTTTTAACTTTTTACATATTTTTAATGTGCACAACATATGTTTAGTGTTTACTGTAGTGCTAATTCTTCTCCCATATTTTCCTTATATGCGTGTTGTTAACTGTTGTCTTATGTACTCATATCAACACTGACATAATTTTAGAAGTGATTGGTTGCTCTTGTTAATAGAAACTGATATTTGTCTTTTTTCCAATTCTCCATCTGAACATGGAAGCATTATTGAAACAAGAGACATTAGAAGGTATTGGATTGTTGCCTCCTCTTATGTATAAGTATACATCGATCACAAGTTGAAAGGGCTTCCTTTTTCGTTTATGTTGGTCAGCATCAACTTGTACATTAACCTCTTAAGGTTCTAAACTCTGCATACAATATGTTGGGTTATGTAAGATCCTTTTTTAGGTCAATTTAGAAACAAATAGTGGCTTTTAGATTTGAGGTATTATTGCTAACACAACTGAGGAATATCCTTGATTTTTTAACACAGTAGTTGTTCTACAATTTTTTGGGCTAAGAGTGTGTTATCTAAGTGCGAAGTCCAGTGCACATGTTGCAAGAAATTAAAATTGATTATAGAAATGAAAAACACAAATTTATTAATAATTTCTCAGTTCTGTAAAGTTGACAATATTACAATACTTGAAAAGTGCAAATGCCCTCTCACTTGTTTTGGACATACTGAGCAGTAAACATAATAGACATGTGAATAGTTCAATTGAAGTGTTGGTGTCTCCTGTTTAGAGACTTGTATGTCTCTTTCTATGGCGGGATTGTTTGTTGGTGATGCTATTACCTATATACTTATTTGTGTCATAGTCTTTAAAAGGATATTTGTGTCATAGCTTTTATTGGCTGATATCCTTCTCTATAAAGGATAAAATGTCGAAGACTTGACCTAACAATACCAGTTTTTGCAAAGTCAAAAGTTCACTCATATCACTCTCTGCAGTAATAAACTTCTAGGAATTTTTTTTTTTTTATTCACTTTAACACTCCTGCCATATATGACAGGCAAAAACTGGAAGGATGAAATCTCGTGCCCATGAGAGACTAATGAACAAGTTGGAAAGTATAAAGCGCAGAGCAGAAGAGCAGCGTGCAGATGCAGAAGCCAAAATAAGTGAGCAGGCCGTCAAAACAGCACACAAAGCTGATTATATCCGTCAAACTGGTCACGTGCCTTCCTCATTCTTTTCTTGTAACTTACCTGCCTTGTGCTGTGGCTTTTTCCGTTAATGGGTTGTCCCTATGTCATCATGTGTCCCATCTTATCATCAGCCTTATTCCTCTCCTTACTGATTTACTTTTGAGAGAAAATATCTATACCCTTCTGTTGTTCAAGGCTCTTCACATTTGTTTTCGCAGCATTTTCACATTTCCCTGATCCAACTTTGTTGCATAAGCCAAGCTCTTTATGTGCATCTCATGGGCATTGAGTCTTCATGGCTCAAAATATGTATATTGCATCAATCTTTATTACCCTTAACAAATGTATATTTAGGCCCTTTGTTTCTCCAGCATCTTGCTAAGTTTTTGGTTTTTTCAAGAGTGAAGAAGTACTGAATTGAAAATATCACAAAATATGTGGTGCTTGAAATTTGCTATTATTATTTTGTGGCATGATCACTTTGTTTTGTGGAAAATATGGTAGTAAACATATCTGGCTAATTTATTACATCTCTCTCTGGTTTCTTCTCTTCCTCTATGGAATGTTGTATTCTGGCTTTTATCTCCCTTCTGGTAAAGCATGGAATAATTTATGTTGCTTCCCTTCAAAATACAAGAAGTGAAGAAAACTTGTTAAATGTATTATTTTCTTTTGAAAATTTTCTACCTATTAGAATTTCAACACATCATATTAATTTCAATACACTGAAAGCATGGATAACATATGGAATTTTAATACAAAAGTATATCTTTATCGTGAATGAATTTGTATATAGCACCTCATTTTGTGCAATAACACTCCTATCTGTTAAGAAGCAATTATAAGGAACACTGAATGAACACTAATACCTACTTAATATAGATGCAAAAGTTTAATGCATTGAACATAAATTAAGGTTACGAATTCCATCTGTCCTGTGTAGGTAATATAGTTGCAAAAGTTTGATGCATTGAACATAAAATTAAGGTTATGAATTCCATCTGTCCTGTATCACGTAGGACTTGAATTACTTTTTTTCCCCGAAAGTATTTTACCAAATCTTCCCATTCTTCTACCTGTTTCGGCTGGAAAGTTTATATTCATAATTTTGATGTTATTCATAAACCCTTCCACAGGGAACATCAATTCCATCATCACTGGTCATACCCTGTCCATTACCTACAACTTGAACAAGGGTTTACATTTTGTTTCAGTCTCACTTTTCGTCCAAGATTTCCTCCAAGTCCACTATGTAGTCTCTTATCATCATGTTCAGTATTCTTTGCTTGAATATGGACAGTCTGCTAGTGGCTCTATTGTAATTAATGCCTGCAAGTTTTCCTCTAATATATGTTGAGATGAAGTTCAGCGTGTCGGTGATGAAGCAGTTCTGGATTCTTACACGTTCTTTTTATATTTTGCAACAATCATCTGCATAACACACACTTGAATAAGTAAAATTGGACTCCTGAGAAAGTTGAGTAGGATCTTCGTAGTGCCACAATACATAGTTTGGAAATATGTGTTACTTAGAACGACACTCTACAATTATAGAATTTTCTCAATTTGCAAGGTCCTGAAATGTTCCAATACATGCTAAGCATCCTTAATAACGTTGCTTTTTCCAATGAGATCACACGAATTCTGTACATTATTAATTCCACAACTATATTGACAATTTTCATTCCTCTAGCTCCTTAACTTTATCCATGTTGCTATCTTGTTCATATTACCTCTGAAACCCTGTAACCAAGTGCAACCATAAGGGAATTGGAAAAATGGCTCAGTGTCACCATAACAACGTTTATTCTCACTTCAGGCATTCTCGCTTTAGGCATTCTCAGTTTAGGCCACTTCTTTAACAAGAGTGTTACCTCTTGTTACCTCTGAAACCTTGTAACCAAGTGCAACTATAAGGGAATTAGGAAAATGGCTTAGTGTCACCATAACAACACTTCCTTTCACTTTAGGCCACTTCCTTGCCAGCACAAGAGGGACAAATCCAAGGAAAGGCAATTAAAGATTTCTTTGAAGTAAATGGGATCATTTTAGGCCACTTCTTTGCAGCACAAGAGGGAGAAATCCAAGGAAAGATAAAAGATTTCTTTGAAGTAAATGCAATCACTTTAGCTACATATTTGCAGCACAAGAGGGAGGGAGAAATCCAAGGAAAGATAATTAAAGGTTTCTTTGAAGGAAATGGGTGAAAGAAGGGATAAGTGTGAACCCTTTTGGGCAATGGAGTTAAGATGAAAATCATGAGGGGGATTCAAATTGTATGAATCAAACACATGGATGACATTAATATGCAGAATTTTAAAAGAAAACCCTTTCAAAGATTTTGGCGATTTAAGATTACAAATAAATAGTAATAATGTGCAACCATGAACGACAAAAAAAGATAATAGTAGCCTAATAGCAGCCTCTTAGAGTACGGAAATGTTTCCTTCTTCATGGAGGAATCACCCTTCTTTCAAAGACCATCATAACATATTTACAAGGTAACTTCAACAATAAAATTCAATGATGAAAAGATAAAAGAAGATGTTGAATCTCACAAAGAACATGCCCTTAAACTTCCTTGCTCTGGCAAGATCATCAACTAAGTCCTTGGAATTTGTCCACACTTATTTTCACTCCTTTGTGGCCCATGAACCTATTAGTATTTGTAGGTTTCTCATGAAAATTTCAAGTCTGAAATCCTATTGCAATCAACTAAGTCCTTGGAATTTGTCCACACTTATTTTCATTCCTTTGTGGCCCATGAACTATTTATAGGTTTCTCATGAAAATTTCAAGTCTGAAATCCTATTGCAATCAACTAAGTCCTTTGAATTTGTCCACACTTATTTTCACTCCTTTGTGGCCCATGAACCTATTAGTATTTATAGGTTTCTCATGAAAATTTCAAGTCTGAAATCCTATTGCAACAACTTGAAATTATTCTTCTAATTGTTAATTAATTTAACAATTTATTTGCTATGGTAAATATCGAATAAATCACACTACAACTTTAACAAATAAAACTTCATAAAATAATAGCGTGCTGGAAATTGAGAAATATTCTAGCACACATAAAAATTAACATAGTTATTTTTGAACAAATGTCTTCGAAAAAACCATCTTGGGAAAATCGGTGCGGAGGGTTTTATTTATTATGCAGCAGTGAGAAATTCTGAGTACAACTAGATGTCGATATTTGGCTATCCTACAGAGAAAAATATTGGCAAAATTATAGTGAAGAATTTCCCTCACCCCTCAAGCAAATTTGAACTCTAAATGTAGCTCCAAGCGAGTCATCCAAACTGCTTTTGCACTGGCCTGCGTCACCCTAGCACAGTCCCTTCTGCGCTCAGCCTGAATCAGCGAATCCTCAAGCCATCTACTCTGATATTGACTAGGAAAACATCTCTTCTAGCCTCTAGAACATCTTTCCAGCGTTTGAAATTAAACTCGACTTCTCCTTAGCTAGGGAAAATTTTTAAGGATGGAAATTTATTTTAAAGTTTGGAAACCTTGGTAAATCTCACTAGTACATAATATGCAATTTGTAACAAATTTGGCAATGTTTTTGTAAGAGTATTCAAATTTCTAATAATTTTATAGAGTTTCTATATAAATTTTTGGCGATTTTTAAGATGAAAAAGTTTTATTCCATAGAATTTGGGTGAATAATTTTTAGAAAAAATGGAAATTAGCGAATCTTTTTCTCTAAAAAGTAAAAAAACATGGAAAAATAGCTCACTTGCGAATATTAACCCCTATTTTTTTTTTTGTCCCCAGTGGAATCGAATTGCCTCTTAAAGGTTTCTGTGCAGCGTCATTGTGGTTCTTCTGCCTCTCTGTAATGTACTTCACTGTGTTTGATTCATTTCCTTTGGTCTCACTGTCCCGACCCCTCTCTGTCTCTGCTTCCCTACTGAAGCTTGAACTCTTCTGGCACCGCTGGCCCTCTAGAAAATTGAACTCTGCACGGAAATCGAACTCTTTGTGGTTCTCACAAATGTATTCTCCATCTACCCATTGAAAACTTCTTATAATCTTTTGTTGGGGTTACAACGACCAAGATTGAAACCTAATCAATGGCCCAAATTAATTCCATGTCGATCTGTGTGAGTGTCTAGATGATTCGCACCTTATCTCAATTAACTTTGATTAATTAACCCCTTTTCTTAAGTTTAGATTTAGGAAATATTTAAAAATAAGCTAATAATCTAATTGAGACACTTCTAGGTGGAATTTCCAGAAATAATTTATGGGTTATGGAAAATTCTTGTGTTTTAGCCTCTCTACAGTTTTGAGACTAAAACAACTTTGATGCTACAGAAACTAACACTCCCTCTTAGCGAGGAAGGTATTCTCTCTAGTTTTGCACACTCTTCTGCAACACCCTATCTTTGTACCACCCTCTGTTAGGATGTTGATGTTTGGCTACTGCCCACCAACCACTATGTAACTCTAATGTTGCATATGTGTCACTGCTAACACTACTATATTGCTGCCAACTCTGCATTTGCACTGCAACTCCCTCTCAATTGTTATTGTTGCGGCTACATTTACTGCAACTAAGAAGCATCCTAAACATTGAATCAAATGTGTTCAGTATGATGTGTCTGTTTCTGAGTCTTTCGCTGCTACTAGCTACTGCATTGTCCACCAAGGAATTTTCGTTGTTGTGGGCTCTACCACTGTGCCACTTTGCACTATTGCCAACACTGCATTACACTCCTTTGTCCCTGACTACTACTAGTTTGCAGTTGTTACTCTGGAATCTGACTACATTGCACTCTTTTGTACCTCACTGCTACTAGTTTGCAATTGTTACTTTGGAATTTGACTGCATTGCACTCCTTTGTACTTCACTGCTACTAGTTTGCAATTGTTACTCTGGAATCTGACCGCATCACTGACATTGATCCATCCTATTACTAAATATTGTGGGCCCCCCGTAGCAATCTAATGATCCATGAGGAGGACACCTTAAGGATCCTGCCCAAACTTCTACAGTTTTAGACTACAACTCCATATCGCCCCACCTCACTCCTGGAGGTGTAGCTACGAACATAGCAAACTCTTCCTCCAACCAAGAGGACAATTTATTAATCTTTGCGAATGTCGCTGCTTGGTCATGCTTCTCCTTCTTATTCTTCTTTTCCCCCTGCCCCTAACTGGGACCCTTAGATGCAAGGGCCACATTGTCCTCTTCCTTCTCACTATTCGCGTCCTTACTGTTGTTATTGCTAATGGTGCTCTTTACTAAGCTCGTCTCAACTCCTCTTGTTGTAGATCAGCGCACATCTTGTCCCATCCAGGCAAAGTGTCTCTGCCCAATATGCTTTGGACAAACACTTGTCAGTCCTCTGAGACATTGTTCAGTTCCAATCGTACGAGCTTTATGGGTTGGGGTGCCTCCCTAACGACTGCTAGTTGATCTTGGACCTCTTAAATTCGAGTGAGGAAGGAATCTATTCCTTCACCCTTTTGTACCTTGATGCTTCTCGTCTTCTCATGGAGAAACATCTTTTGTTGCTCGAAAGAACTCTGATATAACATGGAGAAAGCATCCCACATCTCTTTCGCAGTGTTCTTTCTAGAGATATATGAGACTATATGATCTCAGACCTCATCCAAGATCATCTGTTTCACCTTACCCATCTCCTTCCTGTACTCCTTCCGCTGATCGACATCATGAGGAACTGCTACCACATTCTCTATATAGGCTTTCAGGTTATATTCATATAGAAAGAAGGACATCCTAGCCTTCCAGATGACATAGTTGGAGGCTCCCTCCAACCTATCCTAATCTCTAAGCCAAGTTGTGGCCATCTCGAATCTGGTCTAGAAAATCCCTCTTCCTCTACTCGGTTGTTGTTTTTCTTCTCACACTCCCTTTTGGATTGCGCAGTATTGTTCGCTGCTACTGCCACCTACAACTGAGAAAATCGGATTTCTTATCTAGAAACCCATTGAGAGAAATCTCCCTGTGTGTGCAACTTCTCTTCCTCTTTCACTCAAATTTTCTCAACGATTCTACTATGCTGCTTTCCAGAAATACTTCCTGGCTTCTTCTGGATTGCGCAGTGTTATTAGCTGCCACCTGCAACTGAGAAAATCAGATTTCTTATCTAGAAACACATTGAGAGAAATCCCTCTGTGTGTGTGCAATTTCTCTTCCTCTTCCGCTCAAATCTGCTCAACGATTCTACTACGCTGCTTTCCAGAAATACTTCATGGCTTTACCTCTACCTATTAGAGTCTTGCTCTAAGCAAATCGAACTCTTCCTGCAACTGGAAGTCGAATTTCTGCTCTGCCACTCACACTACCTAGCTCGCAATCCCTGGGAAAATTGTGGTGTTGCTCCCTCTAAACAACGAATTTCTCTTGTTTCTTCTTTGAGCCAATGATTTGAACCTTGCGCTGATACCATGTGAATTTCAAGTTTGAAATCCTATTGCAGCAACTAGAAATTATTCTTCTAATTGTTAATTAATTTAACTATTTATTTGCTATGGCAAATATCAAATAAATCACACTGCGACTTTCACAAATAAAGTTGCGGAAAATAATAGTGTTGGAAACTGAGAAATATCCTAGTGCACATAAAAATTAATACGGTTGTTTTTTGGAAAAATGTCCCCTGAAAAACCCAACTTGGAAAAACCGGTGCACCAGCTAAGGGTTTTATTTATCATGTATCAGTGAAAATTCTGAGTACCACTGGATGCCGATATTTGGCTATCCTACAGAAAAAATAAATAAATAAATACTAGAAAAAGTCTAGTGAGGAATTTTCCTTACCCCACAAGCAAATTCGGGCTTTGACTGTAGCTCCAAGTGAGTTGTCCAAACTGCTTCTGCGCAGTTCTGCGTCACCTTAGCACAATCCCTTCTGCGCTCAGCCTAAATCAGTTGTTCCTCAAGTCATCTAGTTCGTTGTTGACTAAGACAATGTCTCTCTTGGCCTCTTGAATGTCTTTCTGGCCTATGGAACTAAAACTTGGCTTCTCCCCAATAGAATCGAATTGCCTCTTAGAGGCTTTTGCGCAACTTTTGCGTCAACATCACTGTGCTTTTTCTGCCTCTCTGCAATGTACTTCACTAGATCTGAAAAAATTTCGCTGGCCCCATTATCCCTGCCACTCTATGTCTCTACTTTCCTATTGAAGCTCGAACTCTACCAACACTGCTAGCCCTCTGGAAAACTGAACTCTTTAAGGAAATCGAACTCTATGTGGTTCTCACAAGTGTATTCTTCATCTACCCATCGACGACTTCTTATAATCTTTTGTTGGGGCTCCAACGGCCAATATTAAAACTTAATCGATGACCCAGATTAATTCCCTATCGATCTATGTGAGTTTCTAGAGGAGTCACACCTTATCTCAACTAATTTTGATTAATTAACCCATTGCCCTAAGTTTAGACTTAGGAAATATTTAAAAATAGGTAATAATCTAATTGAGACACTTCTAGGTAGAATTTCCATAAACAATTTCTGGGTTATGGAGAACTCTTGTGTTTTAACTTCTCCACAAAGTTTTGAGATTATAACACCTCTGACGCTACAGAAACTAATACTCCTTTGAATAAGTAGAGTGCTCCTCATTGAAGGCCCCTAGGGATTAACAAGGAACTTAAAGGTCATTTGATAGGGTTCTGTTTTGAGAAATCTAAGGGTAGCTAGATCATGTGATTTCTCTTACTTTGATAATTGTTTGTGATGTATTTAGCTTATCTTGTTTAGATTGTTTTTCACCTTAATTATTATTGTGTTCTTTTCATCAAACAACTACCAAACCATAAAGAACAGTGCAACAAAATGACACAAGATATAGGCAATCATCCAGGGCCAAAACCTCTCCACTTGAGAGGAAAACCCACAAGAATTTTCTCCTCTTATAGAATCTTCAATTGATGAATTTCAAGACCTATGACCCTTGACCAAGACCAAGTCCCTTGACGAGCTTTCCTTCTAGCAGTTCCTTGCAACTTCTGTGATTTCGACGTCCAACAAATTCTTCTGCCCAACAAATTCTCCTACAACTTCGACCAACAGATTCTACCACAACTTCGACCTCTCCAACAAATTCATAGTATCGACCCTGCATAGCTTCGACCTAGTTGCAACTTCACAACTTCGATGTAGCTTTAGAATTTTGTCTTGCCCAGTAACTATAGAAACCCTAACAAAAAAGAGAGAGAGAAAGTGAGGCCCAAAACTTTGATCTTTTTTTTCTTCTTCTTTGTCCTTTTTCAACTTCTATCTTGAGGAGATCGATCTTGATTGACAGTGTCTCCAAATGAGGTTGAGTTCCTTCTTATTTATAGGCTTTTAAGGGGTAACAATTGTTATCTTTAGGCCAACTTGTCCCTTCATGTGGGAAAACTTTTATATTTTCACCATGACGAGGTCTTGGAGGGTCTTTTGACTTTCTTTTGACTCAAATAAATTTTCTTTACAATATGTAACATGCCCAAAAGGGTCTTTCATACATAGAAATGACTCAATTGACTTATAGACTCAATGATAAGCCATAGAAGCATTCAATGGTTGCTTGACCGAAAAATAAACGTCCCTTGAGCATGAAACCCATACCTCAAAAATAACAATAATAAAATTATTTTTCTCTTTTCATTAAATACATAAAATCATGATTACATATGTCATTATGAACACTGAACCTAATTACATATTTCAACGCTCCTTCTTAACTAGGGAGGTCTTCATAATCCATACAAGGAACTTGGACATTCTCAATCTGAGGAATTCTCATAAGAAGAGTCAGATTGGTAACCCATCTGTTTAGCATCTTATCATCCAGCATTGTCACATAACAAGGCTTTGGCTAACAACTCTATCTCTCCACAAGATCAACGCTCAATGTTGGTGAGACCAATGACTTATAGACACCATCATCATTGTCTCTCAAAGCACATACCCCACTCGGGGGTTCATAGAATATGTCCTCCCAAGACTATTCTTATTTTGGATTCTCAATCCTCAAAGAATATCAGTTCTCTACAACTACTCTTATCTTGGACAACTTACTTCATCTTTAAAGAGTATCAGATGCCAGCTGCTTACCCAATCCTAGATTCTTTCTTCCAAAGTGAAGACAACAATGATGTGTTTATTTCTCTCTCTCAATTAAGGAGGATATACCCATTCCTATGAAGGAATGTGCCCATTCCTATAAAAGGAATGTATCCAAGCTCCCTTTTATCCAAGGATTTTTCCAAGCTCCCTCTTAACTAGAGACTTGCTTCCAACATCTTTCTTCTCTAGGTGGAGATCATGGGACTATCAATTGCTTGTGGGGCTTCTTCTTTTGATGTCATGAAGTTCATCTTTAATATTATGGAGCATTTATCTTTTGGGACTTCTTTGTAGAGCATCGACCATCCATCATTTTCCGTCACGAGCCACATTGGTCATGTCATCCTTCTCTCTATCGGAAAGTGGTCATCTAGTCCACATTTATGTTTTCTTCATACTACTACCTCTTCCAAGTCATGCTTCATTTATGATCTTCATCCAACCACATGAGTGCTAGTTGTAGATGACATCTACAACTCTCTTTTGGTAGCCCTGTATCCATCTAGATGTTGTTTAAAATGAACATCAAATCACAGTTACCTTTTGTGATGCCCTTTCATCAAGACATCTAGCTTGTCTATAACAACCTGCACGTTCATAAACACATCTCCAAGATTTCATATGTCAAGGGTCCACTTTATTTACATACTTTATCACGATCTTCTTCTCTATGGAGATGTTATGATCAATTCTTATAGTTGTCAGATGTTGACTTCTTATGACCATAGATGCGTCTTTCATGATCTCTTCTTTCTTTCTTTACATATTGTTTCCCAGGAAATTTCCATGCATAGTTCCTTTATCTTTGTCAACCACTTCATATTCCATATGAGGACATGTTATGTTGATTTCATATAGTCAATATGTGAATCATGACTTCATGCATCTTTCCAAAGGAGGATATCCATTTTCTTTTATCATGCTCATGAGATAGAGCGTTTACCCATGCAACCATATGACGACATGACTCAATTAAATACATGCATACATAGCTCTTTCCTTCTTTTGGTCATCTAGGCTTTCTTCAACAACTTGTTTTTCTTGATTGAGAGCACTTCAACCTTGACATGTTGCATTCCTTTGTCACCATACCATCATCCTTCTTAACAATGAATCCTATACGAGGTGGAATTCTTAGCGAGACACTTGCTTCTTCCATGAACATTCTAATTAAGATTCCAACAGATGATATTGATTATCCTCATCCTGCAAATGCTCCTTCCTGATGATGATGATGTATGTTGAACTGATTCTATCATGCTAGATGACTTTCTTTCAATCATATGTACTATATATGATTTCAATGAGGTTTTAAAGAGCTACTTCCTTTATATGATAATTGCTGCATCTTTGTAGACTTCTACATCAACTATTCTTTCAAGCTTTCTAATGGTGTCATGCACTATTGCTTTAACAGTATGCTTCTTGTATGATGCCATCTTCTACTAAGGTGCATCTCGTCATAATACTTCTCATCTTGACTACCATGGTGGAGATCTTTTCACCTCATACTTTTCCTTGCTATGCATTAGAGAACCCTAATAGTGAAGATCTATCCCTTTGGATTTCTTTTCATCCGGTTCTTCTACTTCTTCGATGATATGAGCTTCATTTCTTTCTTTCCTCTTGTTGTCCTTCTTGAACTTCAAACAATCTTTCTTGTATTTCCCATATTCTTGACAGTCGTAGCATTGTATCTTTGACATATTATTCTTCTTTATGAGGACCAAACTTTCCAAACTTTCATGTTCTCTTAGTCATGGCAACAAATGCTCAGACTTGCTCGTCTAATCCTACAACTCTTTTTTCCTTCAGTGTGGTTTCTTCAATTTTACTCAATGACCAAATTTCATTGAATGGGGTAGCTTCCTTCTTTCCATAGATGCTTAATGTGTACCCCATTCCTTATGTAGTGCATTGAGCACTATGGTGGCTATTTCTTTATGCGGCATTATTTCTCCCAACTCTTGTAGTTGGTCTTTATTTTTTATACCCTCCTAAAATATGAGGCTATTCCATCTTCTTTTGATATCTTCATCTTGTAGAGTTCTTGTCTTAATGATTGTTGGGTCTCCAAATGTCATCCACTTTCACCTTTCTTTCCATTATTTTATTCTCATTCTGTAATTTTGTAACTCTATAAACCTTACATTAGTAACCATTTTCATGACCATATGGGTTTATTATTATTATTTTCCAAAGTCATCAATTTTAAGTAAATTTGTGATTAATTATTAGGAAATTAACATATTTTCACTTATATATAAAAGTGTTATGAGTTTTATGATATGGTAGGCTTACTTGAAGATTCTAGAAGGGTCCTACTTGGCCTCCTAACTACAAATTCAAATTTCAAATACCAACTCATGAGGATTTGTAGGATATTTGAGGAAGATATGGATCATTAAGCTAAGCACATTCAAAAGAGAATAATCATGGAGGTTTTGATATGTGTCCTTATCAAAACTGTGAGAGAATTTGGAGAAGATTTGCATCTTGTATTTTTAGGATATTGGTTGAGACAAATGTGGATTTAGGAGAGATTCAAGGGATATGTATTTATTGATCAATTATCCCTAATTTTTGTATAAATAGGGTTGCATCCTTCAAAGGACCCCATGTATTTAATGTATATCCTATCTATGTATTCATCCATCTTGTAATTTTTTTGGAGCTTTTCTCCATCTTTATGAAATATAAGTTGTTGTTTTGATCTCCAAGATATGATAGTTGTTCGATGTGCATATTGAGGCTTTAATCCCGTACAGAAATTATCTTCATACGAATTCTAAAACAAGAAAATAAACAGTAGCGAGAGCATAACACATAAAACAAATATACACAAAAATTTTCCCATGGATCCCAAAATCGGGACTACCAAATAGATTTTTCATTGTGTTCCTTTCAATGTTACAATACATATATATACATGCCAAAGCATCCAATACCATGGACCGAAAACCATCGCACCCAAAACCATGTGCGAAAACCATGCACAAAACCATAGGTAGGTCTGCCCACCTAATATAAGGTCCAAAAAGAATTTCCCTGAGGTGTTGCCTCGGGCCCGGTAGAGGGGGGCTAACCATCCCCCTCAAACCCCCTGTACAGAGGGGGCTTCCACCCCCTCGCTATGCAATCGGCACAACGAAGGGGGGGCTCTGCCCCCCGTCTAACCCCTTGGTTAACTAGGGTTTCTAGTCGTGGAAAGAATATAACACAACCCAACAAGTGGATCCAGTGAAGATTAAAGTAATTCCCAACCTCCTCATTCCACAATCACATAGAGAAGTATGAATTTTTATAGGTCATGTTGGTTACTATCGTCGCTTTATTGAAATTTTTTCACAAATAACTCATCCATTATCTGCTTTACTTAACAAAAATGTTGGGTTTTTGTGGACATGAAGCTGCTAACATGCCTTTGAGGAACTAAAGTCCAAAGTGTCACAAGCTGCTATTTTGAGAGGTACCAATTGGTCCCTGCCCTTTCGAATCTCTACACATGCATCAAATACTGCCATTCGAGTTGTCTTAATGCAACATAAAGAGTTCTATCTGTACATGATATACTTCATAAACAAAAACCTCTCACCAATAAAATTAAACTACACTGTGACTAAAAAAGAATTATTGTCATTATTCATGCAATAAATAAATTTAGACATCATATTACATATATATTGTAATCTTACATAATGATCATGAATCATTAATGGGAAAGTTCCCAGATGGTTGCTTTTGTTGTAGGAATTTGATATTGTCGTCTTAAATAAACCTAGAAAGGATAATGTAGTCATTTATTTTCATTGTAGATTGACATTTAGTGGAAATGATCCCCTAGTAAAATATTCCTTTCCTGATGAACATCTCTTCGCAGTATCTACTAACTCTATGGTTCGTAGATATTGCTAACTACTTGGTTGTAGGCAAGCTTTTGCATCACCTAACTACAAAAGAGTGACAAAGTATTATCAAACAAAGTGGAAGATTCTCATGGATCAATGGTTGTCTTTTCAGCACAGGACTTGACTTGAATATCAAAATATTTGTATGAAAGGATGAGGTGTACGAGATATTGAAAGATTTCCATGATCACCCATGTGGGGCCATTTTTCTAACAAAAGAACTTGATACAACGTACTCCATCAAGGGTATTATTATCCCTCTATTTTCATAGATGCCAAGGAATATTCGAAGATATGTGACAACTACCAGCGCACAAGTAAAGCAATACAAATACACAAGATGCCACTACAACCTCAACTAGTGTTGGAACTCTTTGAAAAATGGGCCATTGATTTTGTGGGTCCAATAAATCCCCATTCCTGTCGGAACTCCTACATCATGGCCTACACAAATTATGTTACAAAATGGATGGAAGCTCAAGCACTCTCAACAACAACTAAACATGAACTGGTGGAATTTCTCCTTGAAGAAATTTTCACAAGGTTTGGGATACCTTAAAAGATAGTGATCGATGGAGGAACTCGGTTTACTTCAAGTCTCATTAAGAATCAGTGGACACTTACAAGATAAAGCGAAAAGTAACAACACCATACCATCCACATGCCAATGGAGAAGTGGAGGGGACTAATAAGATCCTTGAGTCTAACATTACCAAGACTGTCAAGCTACACCTCAAGTACTTGGCTAATAGAAACCTCAAAACACTATGGGCATATAGAAAAGCATGGAAAACTACTATCGGACATACTCCATATGAACTGGTGTATGGAAAGAGAGTGCTTTTACCTATTAAAACAAAGATTCGGGCACTAAGGATAGTGGTACAACCTAGACTAGATTGATCAAAATCTCGGAAGTAAAGGCTCCTCCAAATCAATGAGTTAGATGAACTACGTTATGTTGTCTCACATCATACCACAATGATATAATAGAAGAGGGCTATGTGGCATGATAAATTCATCAAAAAGAAGAAATTTAAAGTTGGAGACTGGACACTACTATTTGACTCCAAGATCAAATACTTCAAAGGGAAGATTTGCATCAGATGGCTTGGACTGTGTGAGATTAATACAATATATGATAATAGATCCATCAAGCTTTGTATTATTGATTAAGAAAGAACTCCTTCAACGGTTAGTGGATGCTTTCTTCACCTGTATCATCGACCCTTATCAAGAGAGGCCTTTTTAGAAATATTACTAATGGATGGCCTAACAATGATTTGCAAATTGTCTAGAAAGGAGAAATACTTGCAAGGTGACTCATTCTTCCACCTTGAAATACATAAAAATAAATAATAAAATGATTAAATAAAAGCTCATGTATGAAAACCCTTATAGGAATACTTGAATGCATATCATGTCAAAACGAATCTAGGTTGGTGCATGACATGTTAAAAGAATAAAAAGGTAAAAAGAAAAGAAAAAAATAAAATAATGGAAACAGAGTGGCACTTTATAGCTTCGTGATGGTTATGTCGGGATCCTTCTACTTATACACCTGTCATTTTCTTTTATTTTTTCTACTGATGAAATGACTTCCAGGATATTCAAGATAGGATGTTATTGTTACTACAATTTTATTGTTGCAACTCCATTACATGGTCCAGTCACTGCGAATCTAAAACTTGTTGTTGGAACTCCATCGTTGAACCCTTATTGGTACGATTTCATTGCCAAACTTCTTTTGTTGCAACTTTACTCGACATTGTTGCTACAACTCAGCAACAGGACATGGTTGTTGCGACTTCAGAATTGTAACTCCATTGTTGCGATTCCAATGGTTATAGCCAGTAACAACACTTCCTACCATGACACCTCGACTGATGTTGTTGCTAAATTTTGGTCAAAACTATTGTTGCAAATCTACCCAGTTCTATTGTTGCAACTCTAGCATGCTACTACAACTCTGACAAAAACATGAATCTAAGTCGTTGTAGGGTTGGGATGCTAATGCAATAAAGGTACAAGATAGATCCACTTATAGTAAGTTAGGAGAATGTGTTTTCTAATTTTTTATGTAATGGATAGCATTGACTGGGTTAATTTGACTTGACCATTTGATTAAAAATCGCTTGCATCACTACCACCTCCACCACCAATGAAATAATCCGTAATCACGAAATCCCTCCTTCCATTATTAGAAATCCCCATTTCAACTTGTTTCTTTTGTTTGTAGCAATAGTAGTTTGAATCTTGAGAAGAAAGGAAACCATGGGAGGCTCCCTCATCTGCATAGAACCTATAGAAACCCTGTTGTTGCATGTGTATGATCACATTTTGTAAACATTTCAACAACAAGGCTAGATTGAATATATTCATATACAATGATGGAGTAGCCCTAAATTTTCTTGTAAATTTCAAGAAAAACGAGTTAGTGGTAGAAGGCATAATTGTGGAGTTAAAAAAATTATTTTGGCTAATGTAACAAGGCTACCACAAAAGGAATAAATATGGTATTGTAGGAGAAGATAAAAACTAGAAATAATGGAACAATTTCTTGGGCTTGGGGAAGCCCTAGTTAACAAAGGAACAGGGTTTGTTAGGAGGTCACCACCACACCGATGGGAATACATGGCCATGGTCATGTAGAAATATAATACCTACGAAGGCATCCATGGAGTATTATACCTACAACATATTCTTTTGCTAGACCATTTGAAGCATGACATTGTTATTGCAGAAATAGAGATGACCCAAGGGTGATATTTCCAACCATGGCCACATAAAACTATTATTGAAACAAGCCTTGAACCGAGAAGGGAGAGCATGGGAAGAGATTGTCGAAGCCCCTACTAAAATTTCAAAAGTTGCAACTCCACTACCAAGAGAAGAAAAAGTTACAACTCTATCACAGGATGATTTACTACAATTTTAAGAGATGCAATGGTTTCCATTCTAGAGCCACAACTAGGAAGTACATTGTTACAACTCCCTTGGTCGTTTAATATCACCTTATGCATCTTGAAGAAGAAATCCCAATCATGAAAATGATATGGAGATCATAAGCAATAAACCTCCTACCAAGCATTAAGGAGAATGACAAAGAGGCTATATTATGTGCCAATCCCTTAAAAAAAGAGAATAAGGTATACCCTTATGGCTACATCTCAAAAAATACTACAAGAAACCCCTGTTGTAACACAAGGACAAACAAGGGTGGAAGGTGAATTAGTTGCAGTACAAGAAGAGACCTGTGTGACTCCACAAGAACCAATGGAGAATTTTGAAGCAGAATCCCATGCTGACACACAAGAACCAATAAGTGAGATGGGAGATGACAAGAATGTTGTTGGACCCACATCCGATAAGGAGTTGAGAACAAATAATCTTGCTGCAACACAAGCACCCCCAAGAGAATCTTTGGGCAAAGATCTTGTCATTATATTTGAAATTTATTCGAAGGAGGAAGAAAAGAAAGAAATTGTTGTTCCTAAAGAAACATTGCTACAACACCCAAATTCATGTTGTTCCTAAAGAAACATTGCTACAACACCCAAATTCAGGGAGCTTAAGAAAATAAGTACCTTGTGTTCTTTGCCATTATATTCATCTCTTTTAAGAAGGAATAAAATGTTAGAGATGGAAAATAGGAAGCTTCAATTTACTATGAAGACATTACAGGATGAACTTAATGAAATTAGGTCCTTTGAGAAGATTGACTACCTTTCTGAGGTAGTGGGTTCCCTTGTTGTAGGGGAACCCCACACTAAAACCAAAAAGACATCTTACACCTCTAGGAAAGAAACATAAGAAATAATTGTACAAAAAAAAAAACCTCATACCTACCTTGATTGATATGACCACTCAAAGTGAGCATAAAATAGCGAAGATAATTCAACACACAAGTGGATACCCCATATAAGTGGATAAAGGCAAAAAAATATAAATGGAACCAAGGGTTGGCCTCACATGAGGAAGGAGTGATTCACATTAAGGAGCATAACGAATTTGTCAAATAAATGAGAGAAAGTTGGGCCAAATTTTTTTAAACCCACGCAAACATATGGGAAGAATCAAGAGAAGAAAAGAAGAAGTTGTTTTAGCTAGAGAGATAAGTCAATAAGATGGAAATAGAGAAAAAACAAATTGGCTTGTTAGTAGGATCAACTCTTAGTTACAGAGCCCCTTCTCCACACTACAACATGTTTTTGCAAAAGAAAAGTCATAATGTTTCAAATATAAGCTATAATGACTAGTAATCCATTTGAAATCACAAGCCCAACCACATTTCTGGAGGCCTATTATATGTGTACAAATGAAGAGAAGAACGTCCTCTATGAGCTTTATTAGCATAATGTTATGTTATTTCCTTATCCCATTTGGAACACCAATCATTTTGTAAGGGATGGTCATTTGAGAGCATTTGTGTCCTACCACAACAACCATCTTAATTGGGCATCACCCATAAAGTTGCACAACATAATTTATCTAGTAATTTTTGGGTTAAGGGAGAGTACCACATGCCCTTACAAGTTCTTAACAGTCATAGGAAATGGACTTGCTCTCCGTGACATGAAAAATTCATAGCCAAGAATCAACAGGAAATCATCACACATTTTAACATAGATTGAGATAATGGAGAAAGAAACCATGGGAGGATGTGTGGAAATGTGGAATCAAGTTGGGTAGGGAATCTAATGAAAATACCCCTTCAATCCCAAAAATTTGAAGATAGCATTGGAAAGAGTACATAAATACATTAAATGCGTGGAGAGTTGCGGAAACAATTATATTAGGTTTCACTTTCATTATCCGAGGATTTGGCTTCCAACCAGAGAATACATGAAATATTATAAGTTGACCAAAAGATAAGAATTGTCTTGTTGGAGTGCAAACCAAACGAGAGGAGGATATTTTCATGCAGATGAGCCAAGACATATTGATTACAACCTTGGTAACCTCCATAGGATCCTCACCTTCGCATATTTGGACTCATTGCTCATTGCATGAGGACATGAAATGAGTTCCAATGGAGGGAGATGATGTCTGCCTAATTTGGCATATTTTTAGCCCTCGTCTAATACCTTTTTGTCCACCATTTTTTCATTTTCCATCCATTTTGATACATTTTTGTCAAGGTACAAATATCCTTCTATGTGCCACTTAATGCTTATTCTTGTGCATTTTTTGGGAAATTGTTGTGTTTCTATACTAACAATGGCATATAGGACACAATATTGCATAGGTGTTACTCAACACAGGAGTCTTAACATTGGTTGCAATTCCCTGTACGTGTTGCAACTCCAAGATGTAACCATAGTTTCTTCAAAACTTCATTGTTGTTGCAACTCTTAACTATTGCTATAACTCCAAGATGTGACTACAAAAAGTTGCAACTCTATATCGTTGTCATTTTTGTTGCAACTTTGGTTCTATGATTCTTATTTCTACAACTCACGTTGACTTTGCTAGCTTACATAGTTGTAATTCCCCATTTTTCCTGTTGCTACAAATGTATTTACTGTGTTGCAACTTTGCATCTGTTGTGGTAGCGCAACAACCCACCATCCAACTGTAAAATTTTTACCATTCAGGCAGTCGACAAACAGTTTCTCACATAGGAAAACAACAAGAGAAATTGGATGACTAATAAAAGCGGATGACTTAGCCACCACTTGTCACATAGCTGAATTGAGTTAGTTGATGCTCGTTTTTTTCCATTTTTGAGAAATATTTGTAACAAGATGAACAATCTAACTCTCATGCTCATCCATCCACATGCTTTATTTATTTAGATAGAAAACATATTGTATAAAAAACCCTTTGTTTTCATTGAGCTAAAAAAACAAAACTTGAAAAGTTAGAGAGAAGAACAAGTTATTAATATTTTCGAATTTCTTTCAATTTAATTTCATTTCCGCTTCAATTTGAATAAGGGTGTTAAAAACATTCATGGTCTATTGTTTCTAACTAGTGCCCTGTCTAAGGAGGTAATCCCCCCTCTTTAGCTAGGTATTATCTGTATCCATAACATAGATATAGCGATAATTTTGTTTCTGTTTATTTCTACATTTACTCTATTTTCCATATTGTTGCAAGTCCAAATTATTAATTGTTGCAACAATGACTTGTAGGTTTATTGTTGCAACTTAGGTGTTAATTTTATCTTCATTTACTCACTAATTGATTTTATGAAAGGTTTACATCATCTCATGGGTTAGGGTTGTTGCTACAAATATCATTGTTGTAACTCTTTTGTAGTATTAAAAATTAATATGTTTTCAAAATCATAACAACTTTGTGTTCCTAAATAGTATGGATTTCTTATTTTATCAATCATTTGGTTATGGTTACGGTTTTTTTACACAAAAGTGTGGATTAGTGGTTTTTTATTGAATGCATTTCATTACACATGCAACTACATATTAGTTACAACAACTAAGATCATTTTAATACTTGAGCAAGTCACCTTTAGATGATGGTGTGATTTACTTTCTTGCAAAGGAGATTTACTTTCCTTAAACAAATATTAAACAGTGTGTCTTTGCATTCCTGCAAGTGTAGGTTGAATTGAATGTGTGATTTATATTATCTCGTGATTTGTAAAAGCATCTTTATATATTGAACTATCTCAATCATTTAGTTTCTACAACTTCATACACATACATGATTGTACTAGCATATACGGTGCACGATAGTTCGCAAGTTCCCTATAAATTATAGGTTGAAAATTATATGAACAATCTTTTGGTTTTCTCTCTAAGGAATTAGAAAGGTAATTAAAAGGTTCATCACCTAGCTACCCTTGAACTCCCAACCTTTCTTCAACATCTCCAAAATATATTTTGTATTATTAGCAAATTGGGTAAGAATCTCCTAATGAAATTTATTTTACCAAACAATAATTGTATCGTCTATTTATTTGAAGGTAATGGTACTTGTTGAATCACTTATTTTCTTATTTTGTCTATTTTAATACCTTTAGACACAATGAACAAGCAATCTCCCTTTGTCTACACCAAAAATTGATTATTAGGGTTTAGATATATCCCATCTTTTTGACATTTTTCAAAAACTTGCCTAGGATAAACATGTGCATTCCTTTCATTAGAAAAAAATAATCAAATCACCTTAATAATTCACAATGATCCTACTCATAATATCCTTGATTATATATGCCATAGCTCCTTGAAATGTGTATCCAACATTCAATAAACCAAATGACATCCTAAGATACACAAACACTCCCCACTATGTACTAAAGTTTCTCTTATGTTGATCATCCTACTTCAAAAGAACCTAATTATAAACTTAGAACTAGTGAGAGTATATATTTAGAAGTAAAGAATTAACTTTGAGACATTGTTGATTCAAATATTTTATGTCAGCACATAACCTAATTTTACCACTATTATTTTTATTTGGCACTTAACTAACCACTCATGATGAACGCCTCCTCGTTAATTTTAGTCTCCAATAGCTTCTGCAAATCCTTTTATGTGATTGGTGTCAATTTTGGGTTCATGTATCTTTGCTTCTACCTAAAGGATTCGACTTCATCCTTCAATGGAATAGTATGGTTAATGATGTCTCATTTATAAGCCTTGAGATTGTCCTAAATCCCTGCAAATATATCGTTGTATTCCTAAATGAATACTTTAATTTCTTCTTTCATTGTTCAACTGTAACCATACTCTATCTCCCACTTGAATGACTTCTCTATTCTATATTGATCATGCTTGACCTTGTACTTTCCCTATGACTTCTACAACATCTCTTGTACTTGCAAATGGATCTGCCTAATTTTCTCAACAATTTATTTTGGTCTTAATGCATCGCTTATGAGATCCTCCCTCGCTCGTCCTTGTTGTCCATATACAAGATCCAAAGGTGAAGTTGGAAAATATCTAAATCAAGTCTCGAATAAGAAATTTCCAATAGAAGTGTGGATTGATCTATTATAAAAATTTTGTATATAGAATAGATTTTCATCCCAGTTCCTCAAATGCTTATGATTGTTAGCACTCAAATGTTGCACCAAAGTCATGTTGACTTTTTTTCTCTACACATTGGTCTATGTGTTAAGCTCTATATAGGCTCCATGTTAACCCTAAAAGCCCTTATTCAGCCCTAAGTATTCCATGGTTACATTTATATTGTTATATTTTATGTAGGCTAGAACCTTTCATGGTCCCATTTTATTATAATTGTACCCTTTGTCTGTTATATGTATACCAACAAGACCTACTCTTGGGATCATCAAATCTTATATTGTACTTTATATTCATCGTAAAAGGAGATTTCCCCCTTGAAGAGGACTATAACTATTAGTTTATTATCACTTTTAAGGTACATGGGTCATAACATTTGGTATCAGAGCTTATGATCTTAGGGTTTTTCTACTTCAAATGAGCCATCTTAGAATTTTCACTATAATTAATTTTTTTATTTTTTTATTTTTAGATGCTTTTAATGGGGAAATTTGGAGCATATTGAGAAGAAATCATTGGGAAAATATAGTTAAAATTTTAGCTTTTGGTTCCTTATACTTTTAGAGATATGTTTTGACAAAGTTAGGGTTCTTTAGTGCTCTCGAAATTAGTTCAAATTTGTTAGTTTGGCATTTTCGCTATCATTTTTTTAGAGATGTTTCAGACCAAGATTTTGAGGGGACAAAGACAATATCGCTAGGAACTTGTGATAAAAAAAATTATACTTTTATTTGCTATACTTTCAGAGATATGCTTTGAGGAGGTTAGGGTTCCTAAATGCTCCTTAATTCATTTTCAAATAGGCTAGTTTTACATTTTCACTATAACTTATTTTAACGGATGTTTCAAATCATGAAATTTTGAAGTGAGAGGAGAGATCCAAGTACTTGTCATAAACAATTTATACTTTAGTTCACTATACTTTCAAAAATATGCCTTGTGGAAGTTGAGGGTTTTTGAATTCCCATTAAATTAGTTTCAAATGGGCCAACTTGGTATTTTCGCTATAACTTATTTTCTCGGACCATGTAGATATATTGAATATATAAGCATTTCCTTTATATGCAATCTATGTTACTTTGTGTGCTTAATGGTTTATTTGGAACTATGAAGTTATTAAATGTTAGTCATTATATTGTTGATGGATGTTTGATTATATTTTATTGTTATTGAATATCTAATTTTGATTATTATAGATATGTCGATGCATGTAAATTTTTTTGATGGATTTTATGTGAGTAGAATTCATAATCATGTTATCTTGTTGCATTTTATAAAGGTTTTTTTCTATTGCTATAAAACTTGTTAATGATTTGAGCCCCAAGGGTTAGTTCAACTAGTCGAGTCCCTGTTGTTAAGTGCCTCATCTTTCAGGAGGTCACAGGGTCAATTCTCCTCGACACCCTTGGGGTTAGGCCCTGCTAGTCTGGCTGACAGGCTTTAAAAGATTCCCTTCGAGGTTGATCTGCCTAGATGAGGAGAAAAAGTTGATCTACACCCTACATCTAAGCAAGGCCAATGGATATGTTACAACTTCACAAATTTTCCCCTCTTCACCATTCTCTTTGCACTACTAGTTGTGCGATTCTTACCAAACCTTTATGATTAAGAACATTTTTTATTGTTAACTTCCTCTTATCACAACGCAACTTTGAATGGAACACAACCCTTATGAATATGAGTGTAAAATTCAATTTAAAAGCATGTGACTATGCTTTTGTAGGTAAGGGGGGTTTTATTCCAACAAATTTGTCTAAGACTCACACTAGGCCTCAACTGTAAACATAATCATAAGTGTAAATATAAGCACAAGTAGCCAATAGGGGAATACATATTATTTGGGAGACTTTAACCATGGTTTGGGAAATAATAATGCCTACTTTCATCAACCTAGCAAATCGTTATTGATGCTTGAGAACATTTTCATGGTTTCAAACTTAATCTTCTTGCACCACTAAAGTCATCAACTTTAAATTGGTTTGCAATGTAAAACTCACCCATCAAGCACTTTTACATTGTTTAATATTCACTTTGAAGATGGGAATGTTAAGATCAATATTCACTTTGAATCGATTAAACCCACCAAAGGAGCCCATTATGTAACTAGGCATGTTCCGGAACACAATTTGATTGAAGAGTCTCACAAACTAATTATAAATATCCTTACATTATTTTTGAAAGTCTCCATCAAACATCAAATCCATAATGCTTGCATAAAGGTTAATAGAGAGAGTGAAATTGGTATTAACCGCCATCTTATATGGTTCTAAGTATTTTAGAATGTTGATAAGGGAAGCTTTAACAAGTCCATGATTTCAATATTCAATTTTGGTCCAAATTAGCATTCAACTATGTCCATATTTCTAAAACTTAAATCAACTAACTGCAAATGATAGACAAAGAAATGAGCACAAAGGGGAATTTTCTACACTTTAATATCAACAATCATGATTTCCGTATGTTAGGATTTATATATCTTTTGCCTGCACTTCACTCCATTGTAAGTTATTAGGCTTCCACGGATAAGGGCATTGAGAATTACACTAAGGACTGTTATAAGTGGTATTGTGAAAATACAACAAAGGACCATGATACAAACATTGCATAATATATGGAGTGGATGCACAATAATGAAAGTTAGCATCAAAACATATTACTACAATGCCTAACCCAACAAGGAGTTGATATGCATAATTTGTGACTTGGCCAAGCCAAACAGTTAACCCAAAAAGTGCATAATTAACTATTTAACCATAAAACTGAGCTATGTGTAGTTTATGAAGTGACTGAAAAAATTTAAAGGTAGATGCTTACACTTATTTGCATAGGAAAACTAGGCAACAATTTAATAAACTAGTCGAACAACCATAAATAATTTAAGCAACAAAGGTGTAAAGAGATAATTGAATTTGTATAGTTTGTTACCGATACAACTAGTACAAGGTTGGATTGGAGATTTTAATACTACAAGAAAGAGTCGTGCACCAATGTTGTGTTTGCATTACCACTATGCAATGATCGTAGAAGGATACAAAGAAACATTATAATTCACGCACTATTGTCTAAGGAGTTTGTAAGTACATGTGATAACATATCATAATAAATGGATAGTCAAATGATAATTCAAGGCAACACAGATTCACTTCCTTATGTATAGTGGATGAGGATGATTGTTGTGTCATTCTTTGAAATAAAATCAACCATGTTTTCCATTGACTATTATGTGTTTCCTAGGTTGAGATGGTCCACTTTGTCATTTATGTGATCCATCTATGTTTTCATTAGTGTCAGTGTAGCAGGGTAAGGTGTCATCGAGGTGACACAATGTGTTGTTGATGAGCTAGTCCCCGGAAGGTTTGGCATAATTGTTGAAGGTTTGGTACATATAATATATAATTATATCAATTTCATGCAATGAAATTTTGGTAGTGTTCACACATGCTAAATTTGTTAAAGTTTGTAGGGCATGGCATTATTCAAGTGTGACAGGAACCAATGAAGATTTAACACGTCATTAATAAATGGGTGAACAACTCATCTAACTTCAATTGTAGGGATATCATTCTAAGGATCCTTATTAGAAGCTTATGCCTCTTTAATATTGTCTATATCATCATAGGAGTAGCATGTGATACATGTATTTTTTCATAATATCTTTGTTAAATTGACTTGCATCCTTTATGTAGTGCTAAATTGTTTATATTGTTATGTTCCACTTAAATTGCTTATAACTATTGTTATTAGTGGTCACCCTTCCAAAATTTGTTATATTTTGTTAGGCATGACATTATTTAATTATGACAAGAATCAATGAAGCTTTATTGCATGGCATAAATATATGGGTGAAAAAATCATATAACTTTAATTGTAGAGAGAATGTTTTAGGGTTCCTTATTAGAAACTTGGGCCATTCTAGGGTTTCCCATGCTATCATAGAAATATCATATGATAATATATTTATTCTTAATGTCTTTGGTAACTTGACATGCATATTTTATTTAACATTAAGATTATTATACCTTATGTTCCACTTATGTTGGGACCCCTTGTAGTTTGTTAGATGGTTGAGATGAATCACAATTCCAACTTGTTTTGGTGTTAAGGTTAGACAATATCATCATTAGTTTAAGTGGTACACTACAAAACATATTATAAAAACATCCTTTAAGTTACATGGGTAGTGAATGGATAGAGGGTCATTACTCTTTTCAACTAGGCATTCAAAGACAACAACCTCCTATGGTGGATACATATTATTGATTAACCTTGATAAACTTTTGAACTCAAAAAACACTAACTTGGAGGCTTAGCCAACTTTAACCTTAACCTAACATCCTTAATTAACATTAGCATGTGTACTTTAGAATTGACTTGACTCTAGTTTATTAACTTGGAAGGTGATTATTTATTTATTTTTTAAATCATCATTACCAATTATTACAAAGATCTATCTACCTTAAATCCTTATATAAATATTTCCCTTTGTGTTGTAATCATTCATCCTCTCTTTTTTACTATATGAGACACACACTCAAATAATTGTCTACCTTAAATTATTATATAAATATTGTACTTTGTGTTCTAATCATTCATCCTCTCTTTTCTTATTGTATGGTACATATTCTATAGTACACTTATGTTGAAGGCACTGGAAATTCATCAACCAAGGGGTCTACTCAATGTGAAGTCCCAATTAGACCTCACACTGTTTGGAGTAGGAGCCCCATCTGGAATATTGGCTTGGTTTCCATATATCTTAAAGATATGCCTTTGGCTCTAACTGTCAGCAAGAGAGAGGAGCGCAAATGCGCCTTCGAAAAGCAAGGGGGTGTGCCTAGTGATTGTTCGATCATATGCGTGTCAAATTTCTTTCACTGCGAAGGGGAGGGAAAGTGAGCCTCTAAGAGAGAGGTAGTAGTACTACCCTAGTAGAGATCACACGTGAACAAGAAGGGTCCATACAACATCAAGCGGAATAGTCCATAGAGATGTGAAGTTCATTAAAACCAATATAACGAGGAAGATTTGTATAATATCTAACGAAATAGTCAACGAGGATGCGACAACGATAATAGAAAATACAATACATTATCAATGTGATAAGGACCAAAATAACTGAAATATTTCAACTACTTTAGCATAAATGAAAGAAAACATGAATTACAAACATTTATGGAATAGTCTTACAATATCCATAATCCATGCATGAAGAACATGGCCTAGTTATTCAAGAAGTATTGATTCATCATTCAGATTACCATGGCTTCCCCACTTACCCCGTGCATAATCGTAGTCCCCTTCATTCCTTTACTCGATTAAGCACAAACATAAGATCATTGGTCATACAATCCTTCGAATCAGGATAGGGTAATGAAGTTCGCGAGCTTTAGATTTTTAGAGTATAGTTTTTCATCTCTGGTGTTGCTCCATTACAAGTAAGCATAAAAAGTACTCTAACAGAATCACTATAGGAACATAAACATTGCTCCACTTCCAGCGATCCTGGAAAATACCTCGGTTTAGTTGCTTGCTTGACCTCTCTGCTCAGGAAGCCTTTCTATTCTTTCGCCTTTATTTATTTATTTATTTAAAGAGGACTATGCATCGACACTTTTTTATTTATGGGTGGAAGAGGGATCCCAAATTATTGAGAGCATGAGAGGTTGTCCCTTCAGAGAAGAATATATAAGACCTCTGATATTGGTTTGCTCGTTTATATTTTCCCCTTGTCTTTCTCTACTTGATTGGATCATCTTGAAAACACTGAAACATAAAACCGAGTGTAGGCATGAGGTTTCCTTAATAGACATGGAGATCATGCTCCGACACAAGGTTTTCTTAACGCAAGGATCATATTTTCCGTCGAAACATAATCGACCAAAAGATGTATCCAATACAAGGAAGAAGGACAAAGAGTTAGCCAAAATTTGTAGTGTTACAAAGTCCTTTTCTATTTTCCCACATTCCCTTACGAGCCATCAAATCATCTTCATCCAAGATCTTATTAATGGAACAAAAGGGAAAAGACACAACACAATAAGAAAGCAAAACTAAAGCACAAGCAAAAGAAGCTAAACCAAATCATAATGCAAGACAAAAGTAAGAAAAGACAAGAGAGACTTAAGAGAATAAACACAGGATGAATGCAAGAGAGGGAAAACTAGAATTCAACTAGTCCTACTCCTAACCTAACATCTAGAAGGTCGGGGTCATGTATAATGAAATTTACTGTGAATCCACCGTAGTTGTTCCCGACCTGCATCCACAAATGTACGAACAATTAAAATAGATATAATGTAATTTGCAACAGAAAAGATAAAAATTTAATAACGTGCACAAAAATTTGAAGGTCTTGTCTGTGGGTAGAAAGATGTGTCACAACCACTACTCTCATCCAATTCACATTATTACCTCTCTGATGGAAAGCATAATCAAATAAACCTCGAAGGCTTATTGTGAATGCACCTTCTTCTGTGTCATCTTGATTAGCAAGCACGAGAAAAGGCTGAAACATGTTTTTTTCAATGGAGCTTGCCTTGTAATATTGCTCCAACCATTTAGCGATTGGATCATAAAATTCATGTTGATCTTCTTGAAAACCCCGAAATATTTGAAAATATGGATTTTCAATTAGAGGCATGGGATTATAATGAGAACCTTGTGAGGGAAAATAGATCCGATCGTATTCAGCAGTCATGTCCAGACAGTGAGGACATGACATAACCATCAGCGAAGGTTGAAGTGCCTCAACCACTCAACAAAAATCTGAATAGTGAGATGTTGGACGATGAAGATCAATGGATGTAAAACAACTGTCATTGGACATACTGATGGGAAAATGATTAGCTGAATGATAGTCATCAAAGACAGAATAATGATCAGATGGGATAACTAAAGCATCATATTACCAGTTTGTAATTAACAAAGATAAATTAATTGGAACAGTTTTGGAAATTCTCTGCATAGTAGAATCGTCTTCTTCATGTGACGAGTGTAACAAATAATTTCCTTGTGACTAGTTACACACTTAACTAGTTTCATAATCATCAAAAGAAGTAAAAAGGAATGCTAGTATAACAAACACATGAAACCAGTCAGGGTAAAGTAAGTGAAGAATAATTTGATTCATCAAATAATCCATGCATTCGCTGACGCTCAAGAGGATTTCAAGCACGATGAAGAAAAGGATTAGCATCAAAATATTCGCAAGAAGGATTAGGAGTTGATTGTTTTCAAAAGAGTGGGACAAGTATGACTCCTTTGGCCAAATATAATCTTTAGAATAATCAACTTCGCAATTCGATGATTCTATGAGAGATATGCATTCCAACCCTGAGTTTGATTCTAGAGATTTTCATGGAGAGAAATCATCTTGAATCCGATCAAAAATTGGATCTTGAAAGTTTGAGAGATCATATCCGCAATGCCAAATATATTTCAAGAAATAATTTACATCGAGTGAAATCATGCAAAAGTAAGAGTTTTACAAAGGAAACCATACCTGAGATACCTCGGGGGTCTTACCAAAGCTATGAGATCCTGACATAACCATCAACGGAATTTGAAGTGCTTTGACTCCCTAAAAAGTCCCATAACTTTCAAAAATTGTAAAATCGCATCCTGAAGATTGAACCAGATCATGCACGATGTGAGGATAGTTTCTTTCATTGATCTTGATGAGATCACTATTAAATAGGGTGGCAACCATCTCTGTCACTAATTTGATCAGATTTTTCAACTTCAACAACCAGATTTCAAGTTAAAAGATTCATCTGATTGCAAATCTAAAGATGTATGAAATGGGAAAATGCCACGAGCAATCTGGTTTGGAGAGTTGTCTCCATGCAAGAGAAGAGATGGTGAGGGATGGAAAGAGTAGTCAATGATTTGATTGTGTTCATTTTCATCATGGATAATCTCACCACCTTGTGTCAATTGAGAAGTTAACTCATCGGATGAAGAACTTGAAGAGCATGGAGTATCTTTGTCGCAAGTAGATACATCAAAAATGGTAGAGCACAAGGGATTGTGAGATGGAGAGGAAGTTTCGATATGGACATTTTCTTTGGATGGATCAGATTCCAGATTTAAATTGGTTAGATAAACATGTTCTGGAGGATCTGAAAAATTAGATAATGTACTGGGGAATTTGTGTTCGCATACAAGAATAGAGTCACCATAATCGAAATGATTGTTGCCCAAGGTTGTAGATTGATCGAAAGAGTTGATTTCACTCGATTCACTACTGAAATTAACATATTGACGATCATCCAAGAATGGAAGCGCATCATCTTGACATGGAGGATATTGAAAAAAATAAGAAAGATTGAAAGAATCTTCACCTTCCTGCTCCTCTACCTGTGTAAAGTGACTGCCTTGTACCTTATCGCAATTTGAACCAGCAATGCAAAAATCGAGAGAGTGTGAAAGACTAGCTGGTGGAGTAGATTGATTGGGTGGATCAAAGTACAAAGAGTCATGGCATGTAGATGATAGAGGATCACAGAAATCTAGATCAAATTGGAGGCTAGAGTTATGAATGGTAACATCATGTTGCGGAATGGGGAAGTTAGTCTTCCCCATGGGCTTCATGAGGCATTCTGGGATTTCCTCCATTGAATATGAGTCATGAGAAATGAAAGAAGAATGAGAAGATGGGTTAGGAATTTGATTTGTGGATTTTTCAACTTTGTTACCATTGCGCAAAGGCACCTTCATTGGAACTGGAAAAGGAGGAGGACAAAGAACAAAAGGAGATGTAAATTCATCCTCTAAAATTAGAGGTGTTTTGTGATTCACAAGAGTTGGGGAAGTAGGAAAATCAGGGGATTCAGGTTGACCACATAAAGAGATAAGAACCAAGCGCTCAAACTCTTGTTTCAAGAAATCTTGATTCGTGTCTTCTTCAGAAAGTTTACAACAAAGGTGAAGGAATCGATCAAAAAAATCCTCAACTAATTCATTTGGCTTCATTAGGCTTCATCCTTAAGAGATTGATTCTTTTAAAAACATCTTGGTGATTATACCTATCAAAGGCTTGATGAAGTTCCCCAAGGAAATGATGAAGGGAATGGATGGAAGTAGGTGGAAAAGTATGGCACCATCAATTAACATGACCTTCAAGGGTGAGGAAGAAAAACACACAAGAAAACTCTTCATCGTTGATCTCGTAAGATTCATAAAATTTAAAGAAATAAAAAATGTGCTCAGATATGGATGTTCCATCCTCACAATCAAAATTTAATTGGTTCAAGTGATAGAAAGGCTCATCGAGGATTGAAAAATGATAAATGGAAAAATTAGAGAAACACCCGAGGAGTAAGATTTGAGGATGAGCCATTTTGGATAAGAGGTTCAAACCAAATTCAACGGGCTCAACTTGTCATTTGTCCCTCCTTCTAGCACCATTATTGATGGTGCTAGAAATCCGTCAACCAAGGGGTCTCCCTGATGTGAAGTCTCAATTAGACCTCACACCATTTATAGTAGGAGCCCTATCCGAAATATCGACCCGGTTTCCATATATCTTAAAGATATGCCTTAGCTCTAACTGTCAGCAAGAGAGGGGAATGAAAATGTGCCTTCTAAAAGAAAGGGGGTGTGCTTGGTGAGTGTTTGATCGTATGAGTGTCAAATTTATTTCACTAGGGAGGAGAGGAAAAGTGAGCCTCAAATAGAAAGGTAGTAGTACCACCCTAGTAGAGACACACATGAAAAAGAAGGGTATGTACAACATCAAGCGGAATAGTCCAAAGATATGTGACGGTCATTCAAACCAATATAATGAGGAAGATTTATCTAATATCTGTAAGAATAGTCCACGAGGATGAGACAATGATAATAGAAACTACAACACATTCTCAATATGATAAGTACCAAAATAACTGAAATAGTTCAACTACTTTAGCACAGATGAAAGCAAACATGAATTACAAACATTCACATAATAGTCTTACAAATATCCATAATCCATGCATGAAGAAAGTGTTGGCCATGAAGGATTTTGTTATTAAGTAAAAGTTCCCAGACACGTGTATACAATGAACACCACTAGCTCCAATAGTGGAGTGTTGGAGCCACTCCTTGCTCCTCAAAAGAACTAACTTATCTCTTTAATGCCTTGCGGGAGGAGCCAAGGTGAAAATTCCTTTGCTCATACAATGAGAGTGTATATATAACCAAGGGGTGATGCTTCACCCTCCTTGTGACTCTTTGACTACCCTCATGGTTGTTTGACTTCCTATGACTTTTCAAATTACATTACTCTTCATATTCCAGGTGTGTCCTTTGGACTTCCACTTTATAATAAATTTTGAATAGGTAATTACATAATCCACAATAATGATGTGGCATATGATGACTTGTGACATGACATGGACTGCATGATGATGTGACAGTGCCAAGTTATCCTTCTTGATGCTTCTTTCTTTGTCTCCTTGAACATATGGTACATGTTTTTCTTCTCCTCCTCCTTATGACTTGAAGATAAGGAGTCTTCCATGTGATCTTCATCTTCATCTTCTGTTAGAGTTCAATATGCCTTCGTATTCTCACCTTCTAATCATCTTATCTCTTCAGCTCCATATGTGTCTTCTAACATGTTCTTCTTCTCCATCTCCTTCTTCATCATCTTACCATAGCATGATAGAGTTCATGCATTTGCAATTCACTTATGACAAGACGACATCAGTTTGATAAACCCCTAGTCTAAGATGGTGCACATTGATTCACTAATTGAGTCGAAACCTCATGACAAGATGAGAAAGAGGCTTAGTAACTACACAATTGCACAACTTAGGCAGTGAAGGGTGCAACTTGAGCCTTGAGACTGCACAATGCGCAGTTGAGGAAGAAAATTGCGCAATCTGGGAGCTCGGTATGACAAGTTGAGGGGACAGGCACTGGATTAGCCTATTGCATAGATCTGGAGGACAGATGAACCCAGGTGACTGAGAAATTGTGCAGTTCAAGAGCTCGGGGCCAAGACTTGAGCCTTGAGACTACGTAGTGCGTAGTTTAGGTTGGACTCGGGCAAAATTTTGTGCATTTCTATGAGCCAGTAAGGCAGGCTGAGGGATGAACCTTGAGTGAACCCACTACGCAGTTTCGGGAGACAAGGGAGGTTGGGCTATTAAGTAACTACGCATTTCAAAGGCTTAGGTATTGAGCTTGTGGCTTGTGATTGCACAGTACGCGGTTAGGACCAGGTTAGGAGAAAGGATTGTTGAATTCTATAGGTTAAGGTCAGAGCTTGAGCACAAAAATTATGCATTGCAGCAGTCCTGGGAGGAAGGAACTATGCATTTTTCAATGCAAAGGGGGAAGGTCACAGCTAGAGGACTGAAACTGTACAGGGCGTAGTTCAAGGAGGTTGGTTGAAGCTAGGTTTCTTGGTCGGGAAGCCTTTCCAGAAATAGCTAAGAGTGAGACCGGAGAGATTGATGTGAAGAGTGATAAGTCTTCGACTGTGATCACACAGTTAGAATACTAGAGATGGTTTAATTAAAATAATTAGTCATTTTTAATGTATTCATATGTCTAAACTTAGGAAATGTGATTAATTAAAGGATATTAATTAAATATGGTGTGAATCTTCTAGAAGAAGACGATGATCAACTCCCAATCAATATTTTCCTTTGATTATGATTTAGTCTTAGTCGTTGGTGCTCCAATGAGAGATTATAAGAAGGAGCTTGATGGCACTTGGAGAACACACAGAGATAGTGAGATCTAGAGATCAAATTTCTCAAGAGTAGTAGTGTTGAGTTGTCAAAGAAAGATCGAGTGATCTTCTTGCAATGAGGGGAAAGGATAGTAGATTGGAGGGGATTTTTCTAGTTTCAGAAAGTGCAAAGCAGAGAAAGCAATGAGAGGTTCAAAGAGGCAGTGCAGTGCTTCAGAGGGAGTTTGTAATTTTGCTGGGAACAGTCGAGATCTAGTGTCGAAAGTCGGGGTGTGAGACTGGATGGCCAAAGAGTAGAGTTCCAGCTAGAAGATTGATCAACTGGAATGGTGACATATTTCATAGAAGATGTGACGCAAACATTATGCAGAGGAAACTTGGGGCTATCCATTCAAAGCCTAGATCAAATTTCGCTTGTGACAGTGTGAAAATATTTCTCACTACCTCTTTGCCAGTTTATTCTTTATATCATATTTCCAATTTGAGCATGTAAAGATTTGTACTTAGATTTACTACTGCATAATAATCAAACCCTCAGTTGTTGCACCAGTTTTCCCAAGTTGGGTTTTATCAAGGACATTGGTCCAAAAACAATAGTGTACTTGTGTGTGTATTTATTTCTCTCTTGTGCAATATTTTGTTTCCGCAGTATTTTATGTTGTGAAGGATGCAGTAGATTTTATTTCGATATTTACTATGTAACACTATAAATAACTTGATTCGGAAATTAACAAGTATGAGAAATTTAATCAGTTGATGCAGTAGGAAACCGGGTCACCGATTTTTCACATTCAACACTTTCTCCTAATTTTTCTTTTTTCTCCTATGATTTGTCTATGTTGGATTCCTCATTTGTGGATAAAATTAAGATTTATCTTCTATCATCATCATAATCATATTCTTCTTCTTCAGAAAAAATAATTATTCTCTTTGGAATATATATTTTTCTTTTTCAAACATTTTCTTTTGAATGCCCTTTTTCCGAGTTCTTCTTCATCATCACTACCTTCCTTGTAAGGACACTTAGCTATAAAATGTCCTATCTTGCCACAATTAAAATAGATGATAGGTAACTTACCTTTGAATTTGGATTTTCTTTTTAGTTTTCTGACTAGATGAGCCATTTATGTATCAGATTCATCACTCGAATAGTCACTAGACTTGCAATTTGTTGATTTCTTATATGCTTTAAATTTTGCTTCCTTATTTGATGGGTTTCTCGCCCTCATTTTGTATGTAGTGAGAATTCTGTGAAGCTCATCCATTTTTAAATTCTCCAAATCCCTTAATTCTTCTATGGCAGGGACCTTGGCATCAAAACACAGAGGAAGAGACCTCAATTTTTTTTTAATAACTATTGTTTCTTTAAATTCTTCACCAAATCCTTTGAGAGAATTAACCACTTCATATACTTGAAGAAAATTAGCACCAATATCTTCTTCATCATTCATTTTTAGGCTTCCAAATTGTCTCCTAAAAGTTTGAAGCTTTATATTCTTTACTTTCTCATCTGCTTCATAGTTGCTTACAAGCTTGTCCCACATCTCTTTAGCTTATTCACACAGCATAACCTTAAAAATTTATGAATCTCACAAGCCACTTAAAATGGAGTTCATAGCTTTTGCTTTAGAGATATAAGCCTTTCTCCTATCTTGATTGGTTGGAGGAGAGGATGAGACCTTATATCCATCTATAATAAACTGCAAAACTTCAACACCAGGAGACATCAAGTGTGTTCTCATTCTAATCTTCCAAAAGACAAAATTTGTTCCATCAAAGAAAGGAATTTTGATTAATGCTTCTCAACTAGCCATGTCCCCTTGTAATGTCTTCTTCAAGCTGTTAGATTGTTCTTGAAGAATCCCACTCTAATAACAATTGTTAGAAATATTAAGAGGGGGGATGAATTATTATTTCATTACTTTTAATAAATTTTCATTTTGTTAATCTTGAAACTAAATTCAAATCGCATAATCAATCATCCACAATGTATGAACACATAAATCAAAGCACAAGTCAAAAGTTGAAGACAAAACACTTGAAAACAATCTTCAATTTATTACAATCATTTGTGAGGACACCAATCCTATGTAAACACCAACTTACAAAATTGCAAGCTCCAACTTGTTAAGAAGATGAGGACACTAATCCTTAGTAAGCACCAAAGCATAGTAATTGAAGACTCCAACTTGAAATCAACCTTTAATACACTAGAACATGGAATTCAAATCAGGTTTAAAAATCATCCTTCTCCTCGCCAGAACTCACCATACTCAGCCTCCAAACACCCCTGTATTCAACCCTAAAAGAAGAAATTCAAACAAACCAAAAACCTTTCCTAAGAATAATACCAAAAACTATTCAAAATATGTGTCAAAACCGTTCCACAGAAAGTTGTTTCAACTTGCATTTACTTCACTTCTTCTTGGTTCATGAGCTCTAAACTTCGAACCTGCTCCTTTGCTTTCCTAAACGCAGAAGTGAATGCTTGACTAGTGGATAGAAATGCTTCTTCTTACGCCTATTTATAGTTCATATAGGGTTTAGACTGGGCTGACTTGTCCACTGGCTGGGCCGATTGGCTAAATGTATAATGAATATTTAAAAAATCATTTCTCCTCAACCATGAGGAGTTAGAAGGTGTGCCATATATCATTGGAAATGTATCAGAATAAGATTTCCAACCATATATTGTATGCTCCCGTTTAAGCTATGTAATTGGAGTAAAAAATCCTTCAAAGATAGGGTATCCAATTGGGGCATCAAAAATCCAAAACAAATATTTCTAGGAGGCTCGAAATATGCTATTTGATTATGTAACTTTCTCTTTCATTTGGATAGCCTTTGACATCAATAACAACCATTTTCAACAATAGATATATTTTACCACCCCACCCACCATCACACACATACACATATGGGGGTGAGGGTAGGGGTGGAAAGAATATAAGGGTGAGGGTGAAGGTGTAAATATGTTTTTTTTCCAATATTCTCGCCACCCCTACCCTCACCCCCATATACATATGTGAGGATCACAGTCAAGGGGATATTGGGAAAAACATGTTTACTATAAATATTTTTTCTTGATATTCCCTAAAACATGTCCTCATATAGGTATACGAGGGTGGGGGTGGTCGGGCGGATATAGTGAAAAACATTTTTATAGTAAATATGCTTTGTCTTGATATCTACCCCACCACCCCCACCCTCATATACATGTATGAGGGTTGAGGTTGGGGGAGATATTAGGAAAAACATATTTATTGTAAGTACATTTTATCTGTTCATTCCCCCAACCCCATAAAAATGTTTTTTCTCGATATTTGCCCCACCACCCCCACCCTCATATACCTGTATGAGGGTTGAGGTTGGGGGATATATTAGGAAAAACATATTTATTGTAAGTACATTTTACCTCTTCATTCCCCCAACCCCATAAAAATGTTTTTTTCTTGATATCTGCCCCACCATCCCAACCCTCGTATACCTATATTAGGATTGGGTTTGGGGGTGGAGTGGGGGATAAACATACAATTTGAGGGTCCAGGAGATATTTGGAAAAACATTTTTACTATAAGTATATTTTGTCTCTCAATGCCCCCTCCCCCCCATTTTTAAGTGGGGTTTCTCACTTAAAAGTTATTTTCTTAGGCTTGAATCCATTACAACAACATTGTTTAAGGCATCAAACCTAACACATGTCACTAGTGGGGCTTTGAACCTAGGTGGATGGGATAACTATCATTTCATTCAACCACTCAAGATAACTACAATTGAAAATATATATCTTATATACATAGTTTTTGCAAACCAACTTGTATTATTTTTGAATTCAGGCTTCAGTGGTCCATACCTGAATTATTGAGAAAATTGTCGACAATAATCACATAGGAGATGTTTTTTCGACGTGTTTTGAACCATAAAGTATGGTTCATCGTCGGGACAAGATGGAGAGTCAGATCTGACTCTCCATCTTGTCCTGATGATGAACCACACTTGATGGTTCGAAACACGCCGACAAAACCTCTCCAATTTGATTATTGTCGAAAGTTTTCTCAATAATTCAGCTTGTATTATCTCAAAAGATAACTAGATTACATCCTTCCTTCCTTAAACACAATACACAACGTTCCATTTACAACCTTCCTAGGCTTAGATCCCAGGATTGAACATGGGTTTATCCTTCTTTCCTTTATCTCTTACATACATCTATCCAATTCGAGGGATTGTCAAGAGTAGATGAGATAATGATATCATTTCCTTGGGATGCTTCCATTGTCGAAGATACCGAAACATTTGCAGTTCCTTGTCACTATCTGAGTGGTCTAATTTGTGGGTACGTTTGTACCCACTCATTGACGACACGAAAATTATGACAGATACGTTTTCGAGTTTGGTCAAGGGGAAAACTTCCTCTGTAGAGGGATGTGATGGCTCTACATGAGGTTGAGCTGAGTTTGAAGGAGTTTCTTTGGCCATATGTGGCATTTGTTGTTGAGTGGTATCCCGCTTGTGATTTGTAATAGTCTTAGGTCATTTTAATCCCTTTGTATCTTGCCAGCCACAATTCATTTTCTTAGAATCCTGGTGGGTATTGGACATTAGAAAAAAGGGGAAAGTATTTTGGAAATGACCCAACTATTGACAAGTCCTATAGCGAAAAGAAATATTATCATAATCCATCGGTTGCAAAAGAACCCTACCACTCCATTTGAGGAGGATTTTATCCGACAATCCTTTAGTGAGGTCCACTTCAACACAAATCTGAATAAATGTGATAATTCCTTTAGTCATCCCATCATTGTTGGTTTTGATGCAGCGAGCTATCAAGTTACCCACATTTTCAAAAACATTGGGATGAGACAAATGGATGGGAAAGTTAGGGAGCCTTACCCAAATAGGAGTTGTCAACGTTGACATGGAAAGAGGATTAAAATCAAGGAACCATGGTTTAAAAAGAGGTCGAAGCAACCCCAAATCCAGATTTCTTGATAAAAAACCTTTTTCCAATCCACTAGATTTTGGAAGAACACAACAAAGAATCATTTGGAATAGAAATGCAACACAATATTTTGAGAACACTTCTGTTTCACCCACTCTTGAAGGGCATATGTTGAGGGTCAAAAACCATTAAATCTACAAATAAGCACTTGCTTTTCATAACCTATAGCTAGGAATCTACATATCACGTTATCCATTTCAAGCGATGGGGTTTTTGTTACCTAATCTACCACAAATTCCAGTCATGATAGATCTTTAGGGTTAAGCATTGGAAGTCCAGGTTTAAGAATATGTTTAAAGGAATTGGGTTGGGATGAAGAAGACGCACCCTAGCCTTTGGCTCCACCCCTTATTCTTAAAACCCAATAAATTGTAGTGTCCTTAGATATGCCATACTCACTGAGGATTTTTTTATCCTGAAGTTGTCGACCTTCGTATATGAGCTGAAAACAACCATATGGGGTTATCCCCCAATCTTGAATCCTAGCTGCAAGTATAAAGACAAGATTTGTGGCTTTGACTTGCAGACAAAGGGAACCTCCTGATATGTGTTTCACAATGATGGTAAAATTCACTAGATCTAGGGTATTAACCTTTCCTTGGGAACATAAAAAACCTTAAAAAATGGGAGGCCTTGAGAGTTGAGGTTGCCTCAAACCCAATAAAGGCCTTCCAATGCTTCTAACGAAATCATTTAAAACTTCGAGTGATTCGATAGTGGAACGACACCAAATCCAACCTAAGTGGCAATGACACTCTCTTTTGAACTCTGGATCAATGCTTTGTAACTAGGACCATTATGGCTTTCGTGTTGCATAAAGTTGAGATCCCTGCAAGGGCGTTGATCTGTAGAGATAAGAGTCGCATTTCGACCATCCCATGCACCTATAGGTCTTTCCCAATCAACAAATTTCATGGTTATGTGTTCAATAGCTCTAACGACTACCATCGGCATCCCACACATGTTTAGCAAGCATTCAACAAGTTTTGGCTTTAGGGGTCCATTCCCTTTCAGCGTTGAGGAGCCCTAGACAACTACTATGGTTGTGGAGGATGAGCCAAAGCATGCTATCATTTAGGGTTTTTCAGAGCTTCTAGAGTCTCTCGAAACAAAATCATAAATATATCTTATGTATGTAACTGATATTATAACTTATAATATAATATATATATAAGCATAAATAAAGTTAAAATGTTAATTTTTATGATTTTTTTTTTAATCTTTGATAATATAAGATATCTCATGAAGTACTTATACAAATGTATATCAATATTTACCAACAATTTAATTTATATATTTGTAAAAATTCAATAATAAACTTATTAATATTTCTGGAAACTTATTTAATACATAGTCATTTCCTTTAATCCTAAAATTCCCTTTCAATAGTTTTCAAATAATTTAAAATCTTATTTTTTAACTTTTACGATTATTATTGTTTTTACATAAAAAAATCAAAAATTTCTTTTAAGAAAAAGGGTGCTATGCAAAATAATTGATTAAGATACATACAACAACGGTTCCTATATCGATTATTGGGTAAAGTAAATATACTAGCAATTGCACCACATGTTGCAAAGGAAACGCCATAAGGCTATAGCATATGGAATAATAACATAGGTGAAAAAAAATGTGATATGTTATGTGATCTAGATGTTGCCTAATTTGGAATGGTTTCCTTTGCAAAATAAATTACTTACTAAGAATAGGTAATAAATAAAATTGCATCCTCTCTCCTTCAAATATCAAAAACTTGAGCTTCATGGTGATGGGTGAACTTCATATACAAGTTTCTCTACTCCAACCTCTCCCCTCACCCAATCTTAGTGGACACAAAGAATGGAACTTTGGCTCTATTAGACCTACTTATTAACAATTATTTATATTACACTGTATAACCTATCATGATTTATTTAGGATTGTAGTGGCACATTTGAGTTTAAAAATCTAGGCAATTTACATGGCATTTGGCTCTATTAGACCTACTTATTAACAATTATTTATATTACATTGTATAACCTATCATGATTTATTTAGGATTGCAGTGGCAGATTTGAGTTTATAAATCTAGGCAATTTACATTGCATTTGAACCTTAATCACATGGAGTATGTGGTTGGATAACAATTCCCATTCTTTCTTTGGTGTTAATATTATTGAGTATTCCTTTTCTGGAGGAATCAAGGAAGAACGTTATTAGGGTTGATTTATGAGCAAACAATGAAGGAAAAACCTTATTTGGGTTGATTTCTGAGAAAACAATGAAGGAAGACCCTTATTTGGGTTGATTTATGAGCAAACAATAATGGCATCGAAGGAAGAACCTTATTTGGGTTGATTTATGAGATAACAATGAAGGAAGACCCTTATTTGGGTTGATTTATGAGCAAACAATAATGGCATCTCATTAGTGCAGTAACAAGTTTTCTAACTTGTAGATAGGGAAATCCCCATTCTCAAGTGTCTAGCAAGTTTTTAAGTACTCTAAGTAGTCACTTCACGATCTTTGCACTTTTGATCATGAGCCACATTAGAACTTGCTTTTTTACCTCTAACATTCTAAAGGTTGAAGATTTTTGTCATTGCATGCCTCAGCACCAAAACTGCCAAGGCTTCTAATCTATTTGTATCCTCTTTCCTTGCAACATCAAATACTTGAGCTTCATGGTGATGGGTAAACTGAGAAACCACTTTGATTTACAACTGGTAAACTAACAAACCACTTTGATTTACAACCATGAACATGACAGGGTAAACTGACAACCCACTTTGATTTACAACCATGAATATGACATGCCTAATTCTTGAGTCCAAACATTTGGCCTTGAGTTCCACTCAAAGAGGCTAACTTTAGAAGCAATTCTCCAATATGCATTCCTACAAATTCAAAAAACCCTATCTTAAGGCACTGCAACCTATGAGATACACCCATATAAGAGCAAGTGTCATAATTAAAATTACTTTTAATTTCTCCATTCCTCTTTTAGATTCTTGACAACAATAATTCTCTCAATTCAAAATTGCAAATCTTGGCAAATATTGTTAGCTGCATTTCGCTGATGGAAAAAACAAAAAATGTAAAATGTTATCCATTCCTCTTTTAGATTCTTGACAACAACAAATCTATCAATTCAAAATTGCAAATCTTGGAAAATAATGTTAGTTGGATTTCATTAATGGAAAAAAACAAAAACCTAGAATGCTATAAATTCACAATTACAAATCTTGGCAAATATTGTTAATTGGATTTCATTGATGGAAAAAACCAAAAATGTAGAATGTTATTTGAGTTCTACTCAAAAAAGCTAACTTCAAAAGTAATTCCTCCATATGCACTCCTACAAATTCAATTCTCCCATATGCACTCCTACAAATTCAAAAAAAGCTATCTTAAGGCACTGCAACCTATAAGATACACCCATATAAAAACCACAAATGTCATAATTAAATGTAAAATATAATTTTATTTTTAATGCAAGTTACATATTAATAATGACCTATGTATGTTTTATTAGAATATTTTATAATTTTTTATAATATTATGATAATTTTAAAATTTTATGTTTGTAAATTTATTTAGTTTTTATAAAATAAATCATATATTTTTTTAGTATAAATCTACGGTGGTATTGTGCCAATATTATTATTTATATTATTAATATAATAACAATATAAGAAAATTTTCCCATATGCATTCCTACAAATTCAAAAAACCCTATCTTAAGGCACCTATGAGATACAACCATATAAGAGCAAGTGTCATAATTAAAATTACATTTATTTTCTCCATTCGGCTTTTAGATTCTTGACAACAAAAATTCTATCAATTCAAAATTGCAAATCTTGGCAAATAGTGTTAGATTTTCTGCATTTCATTGATGGAAAAAACCAAAAATGTAAAATGTTATCCATTCCTATTTTGTTTTACACTCAAGATAGGGTTCCACTCATTATTAATAAAGTGTGTTAGAAATAATAACAACTTAATCATTATTATTAATCCCTTTGCATTCTCTTAAATTTGTTGTTAGTAATGACCACCATGGATGTCCTTTTGCATTCTCTTAAATTCATTGTTATTAATATCCACCATGGATGTCGTAAATTATGGTGTGTGTTTCCATACCTGTCTCTACATTATTAGTTTAATTTTGTATTTTAGTTTTTATAAACATCTTTCTTATATTTTTATTAGAGTTATTAATAAAATAATGTATTATAATTTGAGAATACCAACCTAATCCCATCTTTAACTTGAATTTTTTATAATATCTATTATTTGGTTTTTAATTTATGCAATTTGACCAATAAAAATGTTGGAATTGGATAAATATCTAAGACATTATTAGTTTAATTGTCTTTAATTTTTATAAATGTCTTTCTTATATTTTTAATTAGATTATAAAAAAATAATATATAATGAGAAGTAACCAACCTTTAGATCCATCTTTAACTTGTGAATGTTTTATAATATTTATTTATTTTGTTTTATTTTATGCAAATTGACAGAGTAAAATGTTTGAATTTGGATAAATTCTTACATTTTGGTTCTCCCATCTACTGAATCCAGCGCAATATTTCCCAGATTTGCAATTTGAATTTATTCTTAATGCAAGTTGCATATTAATAACGACCTATGTGTCTTTTTAATTAAATATTTATCTTTTATAAAATAATTAATAACAGATAAAGTTTAATTTTAGACTTTTTTTTTAAATTTAAAAATGAATAATATAATATGACATGCCCCACACACATTATATGTAGATATTCAACCACAATTCTCTATGTTGTCATATAGTTCTCCAAAATGTTTAGCTTATTGAAACCCTATGAGCTTTCCTCATGTTCTAAAGCAAAAGGTTGAAGATTTTTGTCATTGCAGGCCTCACCACTAAAGCTCCCAAGGCTGCTAGACTACTTGCATCCTCTCTCCTTCAAATATCAAAAACTTGAGCTTCATGGTGATCAATGAACTTCATCATACAATTTTCTCTACTCCAACCTCTCTCCTCATCCAATCTTAGTGGACACAAAGAATTGAACTTGGCTCTATTAGACCTACTCAATAAAAATTATTTATATTACACTGTATAACCTATCATGATTTATTTAGGATTGCAGTGGCACATTTGAGTTTATAAATATAGGCAATTTACATCGCATTTGGCTCTGTTAGACCTACTTATTAACAATTATTTATATTACACTCCATAACCTATCATGATTTATTTAGGATTGCACTAACACATTTGAGTTTATAAATCTAGACAATTTACATCGCATTTGAACCTTCATCATATGGAGTATGTGGTTAGATAACAATTCCCATTCTTTCTTTGGTGCTAATATTATTGATATTGGTTGAAGCGGAAACATGTGCGGTGTAAAAAAAGTGCTTTCTTGGTGTGGTTGGATAACAATTCTCATTCTTTCTTTGGTGTTAATATTATTGAATATTCCTTCTCTCGAGGAATGAAAGAAGAACCTTATTTGGGTTGATTTCTAAGCAAACAATAATGGCATCTCATTAGTGCAGTAACAAATTTTCTAGCTTGTAAATAGGGAAATCCCCATTCTCAAGTGTCTAGCAAGTATTCAAGTACTTTAGGTAGTCACTTCACGATCTTTCCCCTTTTGATCATGAGCCACATTGGAACTTGTTTTTTTACCTCTAACATTCTAATAGGTTGAAGATTTTTGTCATTGCAGGCCTCAACACCAAAACTCCCAAGGCTCCTAGTCTATCTGTATCCTCTCTCCTTCAAACATCAAATACTTTAGCTTCATGGTCATGGGTAAATTGATAAACCACTATGATTTGCAACCGGTAAACTGACAAACCACTTTGATTTACAACCACGAATATGACAAGGTAAACTGACAAACCACTTTGGTTTACAACCATGAATATGACAAGCCTAATTCTTGATTCCAAACATTTAGCCTTGAGTTTCACTCAAAGAGACCAACTTTAGAAGCAATTCTCCCATATGCATTCCTACAAATTCAAAAAACCCTATCTTAAGGCACTGCAACCTATGAGATACAACCATATAAGAAATGTCATAATTAAAACTACATTTACTTTCTCCATTCCTCTTTTAGATTCTTGAGAACAACACTTCTATCAATTCAAAATTGCAAATCTTGGCAAATATTGTTAGATTTTTTGCATTTCGTTAATGGAAAAAACTAAAAATGTAAAATGTTATGCATTCCTCTTTTAGATTCTTGACAACAACAATTCTAACAATTCAAAATTGCAAATCTTGGCAACTATTGTTAGCTGGATTTCATTGATGGAGAAAACCAAAAATGTATAATGTTATCCAACATTTAAACATTTTTACTGGGTCAAATTGCATAAAAATAAAACAAATGATTATTAAAATTCAAAGTTAAAGATGGATCTAAGGTTGGTTATTGTCAAATTATATATTATATTATTTTATTATAATCTAATAAAAATATAAGAATGATGCTATGGGTCATTCAGGTGGTCTGGCCTTGGGATATAATCCATGTACATTAAACCCTAAATCAACTTGGGGAGGAATGGATTCATTGGTATTGATTTTTTTCTCTGCGGAGATGGGAATGGAATTCCGTGTTCTGAATGTATATAGGCCGAGCCAAGGGTGGGAGGCCTACTGGAATTTTCTCGTCAATCTCTCCCTGGCCTCATCTAACAACTTCATCATGGAAGGGAACCTCAACTTTTCTATTGGATACAGTGAGTCTTGGGGATCATCGGCTCAGATTGATCCACTCTCTGATATCATGGAAAATCTGCTTAAATAGGCCCACCTCACAGATGTTCCTCTAAACAGGCCACTGCCTACTTAGAGGAATAGAAGGGTTGGGGAGGCAGCCCTAGCCAGAAGAGTGGATCGTTTTGTCATCAAAAACCCATTGATTCAGTGTTTATCTCATTACAGGCAGTGGGTTGGGTCCAAAGGCATCCCTGACCACTCGCCTATCTATCTGGAAATATTTGGTCCTCCAATCAAGCCCAAGGTCCCGTTCAAATTCAACTCCATCTGGCTACAGGATCCCTCGTACATCGACCTAGTCACCAATCACTGGACACAAAACCCTCCCTCACACTGTCACACTTGGACCGAGGGATTTTGTCAAAATCTTCATCAGCTCAAGAAGCTCACTATCAAGTGGGCAAAGAAAAAACAACAAAAGGATATCCAAACCCTCGCCTCTCTAGAATCAGCCTTGGCGGACCTCAATGATGACAACTACAAAGGATTCTTAAGTGCTGAAGCAAAATTAAACTTGATTGATTTGGAAAACAAAAGAGCAAAAATATTGAAGGATCGAGACGAAACTTGGAGACTCAAGAGTCGTGCAATCTGGCTCAAAGTCAAGGATGATAACACTAGGTATTTCCAAAATTTTGCCATGGGAAGGAAAGCCTCCAATACTATTTGGCAATTGCCCACTCCTGATGCAACAATTGCAAAAACCTTCCATCATCTTTCTCAGCTGGGCATATCACATTTCCAACAGCTTTTCAAGGAACCTCTTGTCACAAATCTTGTTGAGATCATAAAACTAGCAGGGAATTTCCCTAGATTTTTTGACCAAGGAATGGCTAAAGAGATTACTTCTCCAATTATCAGAGATGAACTTGAAGGGACATTAAAATGGTTTCAGAAAGATAAAATCCCTGGTCTGGATGGTTGGCCCATTGAATTCTACTTAGCATTTTTTGACCTCATTGGGAATGATCTACTCAATGTTGTTGAAGAGTGCAGGACTACTGGAAGAATGTATGAGGACATCAATGCCACCTTCATCGCCCTCATTCCGAAATCTGACTCACCTGCATCCTTCAATGATTTTTGTCCCATCTCTCTCTACAATACCCTATACAAAATCTCCACAAAGATCATATCAAACCGTCTATGTCCCATACTCTCCCACCATATTTCCCTTGAGCAATTTTCTTTTCTCCATAATAGGTAGATCCATGAAGCCATTGGCACGGCCCAGGAAGCCATTCATTATATCAAATCCAGGAATCAAAAAAGCATAATCCTCAAGATTGACCTTGCCAGGCCTTTTGATCGGGTAAGCTAGCTCTTCATCAAGATGATCCTAATCCACTTAGGGTTCCCCTTAGCTTTCACAGACTAGATTATTCGTTGCATAAACACTGCCTTCTTCAGTATTCTGATTAATGTCTCGGCATCCCAAGTCTTTCATGCCGAATGTGGGCTGAGGCAAGGTTGCCCATTGTCTCCTCTTTTGTTTCTACTAGTGATGGAAGGGCTTAGTAGGCTCATTGCCTCTGCAAAAAGAAATGGCAGACTCAAAGGGTTGAGAATGAACAAACTTTGCTACCTCACACATCTGCTCTTTGTAGATGATTTCTTGATCTTCCTGGATGGAAGCATCAGGGGTTCAGCCTCCTTCCATGATATTCTAACCCTCTTTGAAAAAGCTATAGGCATGGCTGCAAACCATATGAAATCTACTATTACTCTGACTCATACTACCCCACAAGAGGACAGAGCAGCCCATCAGTATTTTCATTACCAACCACACAACCTCTCAGATGGGCTCAAATACTTGGGTTTCCGGATAAAACCCCATAGTTATCGGATTGTTGACTGGATCTGGTTGGTGATTAAAATTGAGAAGAGGTTGAAAACCTAGAACCATAGATTACTTTCAAGAGCAGGGAGACTTGTCTTGATAAAATTAGTTCTGGAAGCTACCCCAGTTTATTGGATGTCTCTTGCCTGGATCCCTCGGGGAATTCTCAGTCGCATACAATAGTTATGCTACCGATATCTATCGAATGGCCATAAGGAAGGCAAAACATTTGCTTGGGTATGCTGGAAGAACCTTGCTTTTCCAAAGAAATGGGGGGTGGGAACGGTTAAAAGATTTGTCTGTATTTGACTAAGCTCTAGCAGACCAAGATGAGCTAGTCTCTTCTCACTTGCAAAGACTCTGTGGACGACTGTATGTGAACATACCATAAAATACATTTGGCCATAGCAGACATTGGATGGTTCAATTACAAGGCTGGCACTCGAGGGGTATATTCCATTGTATGAAAGCAATCTTATAAACAATGCCTTTTTATAAGAGTTGCTTGCTTGGGCGCATCAACAAAATGGATCATCTGTCATTGGGTTCGATCCATGGATAGGTGGGGAAACAGATACCTATTGCATCTGGATTCTTATACATTACCTCAACCACAGGAATATCATGACCACTGCTTCAGATTGTCGATCATGAACACAGTTACCATACTCAACAACTTTGGTGATCTGCTCCATGAGCTGGAATATTTCCTGTTACAATGCAGCATACCTAGGAATCTTTAATAGTGGCATTGTCCAAAGCACATATAACTCTCAATCAAGACCCTGATGTATTAGTATGGATCCCAGTTGAGCACGAGAAATACTCTCCTAAACTGGGCTATAACTATCTTCTACAAGACTGTAAGCCCATGCACACTAATGCATTGTGGCTACAGTTATGGAAATTGAAAACTCCTCCACGAGCACGTCTCTTCATGTGGATCATTTTAAGTAATAAAACTCCCACAGGTGAATCTCTCATGCACAGATCTATACACGACCCGAATTGGTGTATTCTATGTAAACAAGCATCTGAAACAAATGAGCACCTGTTCTTGCTCTGTCCATCAGCCACACAATTCTAGCAAGTTATTACACAACTCTCTATGCAGAATGCATGGCAGGGCTCTTCTATCCCACAAGCATGGAACAATTGGACTATAGCTCACCAGGGAGCAAAAGCATAATGCTTACCTCCAATTATCTACTAGACCTTATGGCTCACTCAGAATCGCCTTGTCTTCAAGAACGAATTTTCCCGTTGGTCACAGCTCATTGCAAAGGCAGTGGTTGTCTACCACGATATCCCTGATGAGGAAAAGCCACACACTCGTAAAATCTCGGGACCTAGTCGAATTGATAAATAGCAACTGTGGGCATACTACGATGGGGCTGCCCAACCACATGGCTGCGGAGGGGGTTTCTTGTTATACCTCTCGGATCAGCATTACTACAAAGTCCAATTAGGACTAGGGGAGAGAACTAATAATTTTGTTGATCTTATTACCCTTAGAAACTTGCTCCATTTTGCACTTGCTCATAACTGCACTTCCATATAGATTTTTGGAGACTCACAAATCATCATCAATTGGTTCAATAACAAAAATCATTGTCATGCTATATCTCTTCAAAATATTTTGGATGAGGTATACAATCTCAAAGCAGTTTTTAATACAGCCTCTTGTCATCATATATACAGGGAACACAATGAAGATGCTGAAAAACTTTCCAAGGAGGGCTCGCTACTACCCCAAGGCTTGTGGATAATTGATGAACAAGGCTTGTGGATAATTGATGAACAACAAGGATCAGAGATCTATCAGTATCACCATAGGCCATACATAGACCAGGAATACTATAGGGTGGAAAGGCCCTAAAGTATATTTTTATTTTTGTCAATACATAGTTAAAAACAATGTGTATATATTTATGATCTACTGAAAAAGAGACATACAAACTGATTTTTGGTACGCAAGGCCATCCTTTTGTTTTTTTGATCAACCTAGAGTTACTGCATATGCCTTCTAGCATCTACTACATGTAATTTTTCCTCATAATGAAAGATTACGATTTTTCCTTTGGAAAAAAAAATTAAAAATATAAGAAAAATGTTTATTAAAAATTTAAGAGACAAAATTAAACTAATAATGTAGAGACGGGTATGGAAATAATAAAAATAAAACAAATAATTATAAAAATTCAAAGTTAAAGATGGAGCTAAGATTGGTTATTGTCAAATTATATATTATATTATTTTATTATAATCTAATAAAAATATAAGAAAAATGCTTATTAAAAAATTGGGAGACAAAATTAACCTGACATCCATGGTGGACATTAATAGTAGCAAATTTAAGGGAATGCAAAGGGATTAATAACAATGATTAAGTTGTTATTATTTCTAACACACATTATTAATAATGGGTGGAACCCTATCTTGAGTGTAAAACAAAATGCTATTCTTAATGCAAGTTCCATATTAATAATGACCTATGTGTTTTTTTACTAGAATATTTTATAACTTTTTTAAATATAATGATAATTTTAGAATTAAAGTATAAATCTTAGATTTATTTTTTTATTTAAAAATGAATAATATAATATGAAAATCCTAATTAGTCGAGTCCAAACATTTGGCCTTGAGTTCCACTTAAAGAAGCATTCTCCCATATGCATTCTGACAAATTAAAAAAAGTCTATCTTAAGGCACTACAAGCTATGAGATACACTCATATAAGAGCCACAAGTGTCATAAGTAAAGATTTTCTCCATTCCTTTTTTAGATTCGTGACAACAATAATTCTATCAATTCAAAATTGCAAATCTTGGCAAACAAACCATTTTGATTTACAACCATGAATATGACAGGGTAAACTGACAAACCACTTTGATTTACAACCATGATTAAAGATTTTCTCCATTCCCTTTTTAGATTCATGACAACAACCATTCTATCAATTCAAAATTGCAAATCTTAGAAAATATTGTTAGTTGGATTCCATTGGTGGAAAAGACAAAAAAATGTAGAATGTTATCCAACATTTAAACATTTTGACTCAACCATATTACATAAAAACAAAACAAAACAAAATAAATAATTATAAAAATCCAAAGGTAAAGATAGATCTAGACAAAAAATGTAGAATGTTATCAATCATTTAAACATTTTGACACCATATTACATAAAAATAAAACAAAATAAAGTAAATAATTATAAAAATACAAAGTTA